>WEKY01019604.1:482893-531716 GCA_013390045.1 Picathartes gymnocephalus | reverse complement strand
GCCGCGGCCGTGCGGGGGCCGGGCCGGGGCTATGCGAGGTCACGCAGGGCTGCGCGGCCCCCGGCTGCCCGCCGCGCTCCCTCCGCGCGGGGCGGCTGCGGGAGCGGGGAGCGGCGGTCCTCCGGCTCCGGAGGCCGAGGAGATTATTAAACTGTCTTCTGCAAAACACTGCGGTGTGTTCGGTCTCGGGAGGGATAAAAATACAGAGAGGAAAAACAAGAAAGTGAAGCCAAAATGGAGCGAGAGTTAATGGTTGGCGTGCAGCCTTCGACTTTCTGTGATTTTTTAGAATTTTTTTTTTTCTTCTTCTTCTTCCTTCCCAATTGCTTTTCCCTGCAGTAATTGTTTTAAGAGCGCAACTTGGAAAGGTTTTAGCACTCTGTTGAGCAGTAGGGAATTGGGGCACATGAGGGAACTCGGATTTAGCGTAACTGTACCAGCAGATGTGGCTGCCTTGCCTCCAGCCAGGGGTACTTCAGCAGGGTTGCTGATACGCCAGGTCTCGCTAGGGTGGCGTGGAGCAATCAAGTGTAAAAACAAGGTTTGTGTGGGTGGTTTTAAACAGACACCTCGGGAGAGCCGCTGCTTTCAACCCAGGCGCCGTATACAAAATCTGCAGTTTTCTTCCAAATGCTGGGATGTGCTTGGGAGACTGAGGCCTGTTTTTCTTTGGGTTTGTTTATTGTCAAGTTGTGTGTGTATGTGGGTGGGTTGGTTGTTTTGGTTTTTTTTTTTTCCCCCTTTCACTTTGCAGGCTTCAGTGTGTTGGGATTTTTATTCCTCCTCTTGCCTTGATTTAGAGTGGAGTTGAGGAGCCTGGGTCGTGGGGTTTTGTTAAGGATGACTTTGTGCTAAGGACATCTGGAGGTATAAAACTGACTGACACTCCTGATTTGAGTTCCACTGTGCTGTTTTGGATCCAACTTGACAATTTTGGTGGGGGTGAATGGGTCAGAGCTGTAAATCTTGCTCCATGTTGTTGACACCCACACAAGTTCACTCAGCCTTTCAAAGGGGCTATCCCAGCTCCTGTGAAAATTCATTAAGGGATAAAAGATTTGACACCGCGGGTCCCCTCCCACCGCTGCATGAAATTCGAGAGCCAAAATGTGTCTGCGTGTGTGTCCCAGCGCTCTTTCTGACAGGTGATCTTTTTTTCAGCCTGGCTGGAGGGCTGCTGCTTTGACCAGTCAACCCAGAGCTGTCAGTGCGTGTCTTCCCCTTGATTCCTATAGGCTTCAGCACGAGTCCAGCTTGCCTCATGGAGTGCCAGAGAAAAGCATTTCTGTACTTTTCTTTTTTTAAATAAAGCAAACACAGCAGGTGAGGTCTTATTTTTAGAGGGACCGAGGAGTTGGTGTGTTTCCAGCAGTGCATACGAGCACTGTAAGTGGCCCACCCTCTCCCAGCTCGTGTCCTGGGACTGACCTCTCCGATCCTTCTTTGGATTGTCTTTGCTTTTAAAAGCTGATGAGTGTCTTAGCGGGGAAAAGCGATACCGGCCTCCCTCCGCACGGTTGTGTGAGGGGTCAGGAGAGGTGGGAGGCGCCAGGGGAGGAAGTCTGCCTTGGCGTTACAGCCCGGCTCTGAAAGGGTTAAAGTTGCTCTGCCAAGACATAAAGCAAGTTCAACGTGTTGTGGGAATATCACTTGCCAGTAGACTCCAGTCACCACAGTTCCTGATTTAACAGCTTAACTTGCTGTTAACTTTCCCTGATATACTCCAGGTTTTGGGAGGGAATGCAGAAAGGAGAGAGGAACAATAAAGAAAGGAGTTAAGTGAGGCTACTAAAACGGACTTAAATCCCTTCACTGGGTCCTGCCAGCTGTCTTTAGAAGAGTTAAGCAAGATTGCATTTCCTTTTTTTTTTTTAATACAATAAATCAAATGTTTCTGGGCTGCATACCAAAATTTATGCAATACACTCTTACTCCCCAGTGGGGTGAGTAAATGGTACTGAATACCCCATTCACCTTTTTCAGCTTGATTTTTCCACAGGCACAGTAGTTCTCCTGCAGCACATATAGACGTGGGGTGCAGGCAGCACTTCCCTGGCTGCCCTGGCCCCTGTCCCACAGGCAGAGGAGGCAGGTGCCTCTCCGGGCTCACAGGATGGGAGGCAGAAAGGTGACCCCCGGTGTGGGGCAGAGTGGGCTGCTGATGGGGACGAGCAGCGAAGACAAAAAAAGTGAGGGCTAAAAATAGCAGCACTATTGCCAACCTCAGCCATATGAATGTCATGCGAGCCAGGTGCCAAGAATCAGGAGGTATTTTATTTTTTTCAAGCCTGAGCTAAACAGCAAAACCCCTGGTCCTCCTGAGCCATTTTTAGTCGCCTGACAGCTCAATGGTCAAAAGTTTTGTGTTTTGAAGCCTGCTTCTTCCAAGCTGTGGGTGGTTGGAAATCTCATTTCTCTTTCAGATGAAAAGAGAGGCTCTTCTGTGGCACGACATGAGGTGGCTCCTCTGCCTTCAGGTACTGCTGGGCACTTCATCCCTGTGCCTCTGCCCAAGAGGCAGCTCCTGGGTGGTTTTCAGCTGCCAAGGCACCTGCCTCTCACGCTGGCTTCCATTATCCCTTTGCTCCTTGGCACCTCGGGGCGTCATGGCCCGGTGCCCTGTGTCAGGTTGGGTTGCCCCGTGGGCAGGGGCGGCATTCACTTGGCACTTGTGAGGTTGGCACACGCCCACATCCTGCTCCTTCGGGATTGCCCCGCTCAGAACCGGGTCAGCTCCCCACTCTCCTGGGGCTGTCCATGGAGAGGAGTAATGCAGAGAGGCAGATGTTCAGCATCTCTCACAGGCAGTCATCAGTCTGCCCATTTTTGGAAGGGCTGGAGTGTGAGGGATGCTGGGATGTGCAAACTGGGGTTTTCCCCTCTGGCATGTGCCACTGGGTTTGGGCTGATGACTTTTCTTTTGCCATGCTCCTTTTTAAATGCTGCACTGCTCCACAAAGAAGCAAGATTTTTTTTTTTCCTTTTTGCTGCCCAAATCCAAATTTTACAGACTGGGCCATCTGTCAATTCCCTCCTACGTTGTTCTGTTCATATTAAATTGCAATGAAGGCCAGACTGAAGAAGGAATTAGGTCAGACAGGAGGTTTTGTCTCTGTTTTGGGGGAGATATTTGTTGCCCAGGAGGCATCATGGTTTGGTTTGTTCAGCACAAGCCTGGATGCGAGGGATGCCTGAGATGTACTGTGAGACTTGGCAACTGGGCCTTTTAGCACATTGTGGCCTCTTGGCCCCCGACTCCCCAGCAGCTGGACAGAAACTGTGGATCCAGCTGATTCAGCAGCAGATCCTGAAAAAATCCCTAAACGGTCTTGGGTGGGAGGGTGGCTCCACTGCAGACCTGCCCTCGGGCTCACTCCTAGCACAGCACAGCCACTCGGAGAGGACCCTCTCTGTTGGACCTCTCTGCTGGCTGGGGGCTGCCAAGGGGTGCTTGGGGGTCCCTTGCCATGGGTGCTGCAAGGCAGGAATACACAGGAGTTCCTGCACATGGCAGCCTGTGGCTGAGCTGCTTCCAGTGGCAGCCTGGCTTTGTGTGGGGTGCTGGGGATGCTGGGAAAGGCAGGAGAGGGCCATGAAGGATGGACAGCAAAGCAGACCCTCTCCAAGGAGGGAGAGGCCAGCAGTGTGTGCTGATACCATGTCTTAGCCTGTTCTGCACTGATAATGCTGCTTCGGATGTGGGTTATTCAGAGGAGCTTCAGGTGGGATTCCCAGGATGGTGCAGGTCACCTGCGGAGCCAAGAAATTCCTCTTGCATCACCCTCTTGCACACTGTGTGGGGTCCAAGCCCTCCTTAGGAGGAATTTGGTGCTCAGGTTGTTGGGCATCTGGCATCTCTCATGCTGCCATTCCCACTGCATCCTAAAGGCTTTGAGCTCTCCCGAGGCACATGAGGAAGAGGAGTAGTCAGCATGGCTGGTTGAACCTGCTCTGTCAAGAATGGAACGGTGGTGGCTGTGGCCTCTCTTCTAGCAGAGACAGGACCTTGTCCTTTAGGGAAGTGGCCCACTTCCCTCTCACTACCTCATTCCTGTTCCATTTCATGTAAGAGAGGCTTTCTTATAAAATATGAAGGTTCTTCCAACCATTGGTGTGAAATTGCTCCTGTTCAACAGCTGAGGAGATCATCCCAGTCCTAATGCTTGGACTAGAAACCAAAAGCTGTGCTCTGCCGTGTTTCCAGTGGAGAGTGAAGTCTTGGAGGTATTCACAGGGCTCAGACTCATGATGCTGAGCAGCCATTCAGTTGGCCATGACAACTGAAGCCACATGCAACCTGTGCTTGCACCAACCAGGCTGCAGGTCCCCAGCTGTGCCATGGCACCCTGTTTTGGGGAGCAGCACCTGTGCTGGCAGCCATGGTGAAGTGGGTGCGAGCTCTCTTGCACGGGTCTGCTCATCCCTGCTTGCAAGGGAGGGAAGGATCAATTGAAAGGTTATTGGGATGTGCTGAGCCAGTGATGGCACCCTGGGAGCCTCTGTAGCCTTTGCGTGAAGTCTGGGGGCTTCTCCTCAGCAGAGTCAGTGGGGCCAAAGCGAGAAGGAAAGGCTTATGGGGTTGGGTTGGGTTGGGTTGCAGCTCCATCAAGCTGGAGAGAAACTGCAGCACTGGGTAGTAAATAAAGATGTTCTTTGCTTTGCTGCCTGGTTTCTCATTACACAGCTTCTGGAAGGAGCAGGGAGACACCAAGGTGACCGCAGAGGGAAGGGTTGGTGGCTGGTGTGTGGGCACAGGTGGATTTAGTCACATTTCACACCTCCACATTGACCATGCTCTGGATGACAGCACTGGGGCTCTCCCTGTTCCTGCTGCTTCAGGGGCGTTTCCTGGCCAGAGTTAGGGGGTGTGTGGGCACCTGGAAAGAGCTTGCAGTAGAGGCAGGGAAGGCTGCCAGGGGCTTGCAGTGCGGCTTGTGCAGGAGCGGGTATTTTCCGAGGAGCACAAGTGTTTTTCCACAGAAGGTATCAGGTCTCCTCAGCGTCAAATATCGCCTGCTGACAAAATCTCATGCTCCCCTTGCTTCAGAGCATCTCACCCTTTTCTTTAGACTGAGTGTGGAGGAAAAGTGGTGTTTGTCACCTGTGCCACCAAGCAACCCCTTCTTGCCGGGGCTGGCTCTGGCTTGGGGGAGGCCAGCGTGCAGCCTGCTCATCAGCCACAGTGCCCACAGCCAGCATGAGCCTAACTGGGGACAGGGGATTATGTGGGTGTCCTGAAGTCCCATATCAGTGCCTTTGTTGGCAGCACTGGCAGGTGACAAATCCGTCACCCTGGCAATGAACACTGGCGGTGTCTGAGACCTAGGGACACCAGCAGTTGGGATCTGCATGTCGAAAAAAGGCCTGAAAAAGGGACAGGAGCTGGGTGGTTGGTCTCTTGTCAGCTGGCGATCTGGCTCCTGATGCTGCAGCACCAGGGGCATGACTCCAGCAGAGAAGGTGATGCTGTGTTCAGGTTGGGGAGTAAACACCTGTCGGCCACTTGATAAAAAAAATCGAGGTGGAAAGCTGCTGGTGGTAAAACAGCTTGGCAGCATGGTGCCACAGCCCGATGCCACCCCTCTGCTCCTACTGTAATACAGAACAAAGCCCCTGCGGTGTGCTGAAGGGACCATTGCTGCTGGAAAAGCTGGTCCTGGTCCCATCACTTGCTGATTTGCAACCAGTTTGTTCCCAGAGCTGCTGCCTCTCTTGTCCAGAGCTCTGGAGGGCTTCTGCCAGCCTTGCTAGTCTCTGCCAGCACAGGCTGAACAATACAATGGGCATCAAAACTCAAGCAGGAGGAATGCCCCCGACAGCTCACCCAGACCTTGAAGCCTCTGTTTTGGCTTTTCCTGCTGCTGATCCCTGTCCTCCTGCTGCTCGGTAGAGCTCATGACTTGTAAGCATGATGCATTTCTAGCGGTGACAGTCTGAGCTACGTGCTACTAAAAATTCGGGAGCAAGGGTGTCTTTATTGCTGGCAGGACCATAGCGAGGCCTCGGGGGAGCTGGGCTAATTTCCTGGCTGCGCTGCAGACTTCCCCTGTGACCTTGGGCGAGTCATTTAATCTGTCCTGGGCTTCGGCTCCATCTCCGAGCATCCCGGGGGGGTGAGGTAATACTCATTAACTGATATTATTCTTGAGTTGCTCAGATGCTGTGGTGATGAAAGCTGGATGTGAAGCCTAGTGTCTTGCTTGAATATTAGCAAGGAGAGGGGATGCTCTGCTTGAGATTAGGGTTGCCACACACCGTCTGCTATTTTGATGTGCTTCTCTTCGTTTTGAGCTTACCTGTCTTGTCAAAACCCAGCATTATTTGGCTGCATGTGTACCGTGAGGGTCATCACTGAGGGATTAAAATGCATTGACCAATCCATGGGTTTTGCCCCATCCAGTGGGGCAATAGCACCCTTGCTTTACACCTGCAGAAGCTGACACGGAGGTAAAGCTGTTTGCTGGAGCCAAGTCTTTGGGCTGGTTAGCAAATATCCAGGGAGTTTCTTTTTTAATGCTCTGTACCGCCCGACACTGCGTTTACCCTCCCTAGTGATGCCTCAGGTGTGTTTCCCATGGGACCACATTATTCCTGAGGGATGTCTTCTCAGTCCCAGCTCTTGTCAGCAAACACAGCTTGTGCAAGCAGCCCCTTGATTGCCTGAGCTTCATCTCTCTCACATGTCTGGGACAAAAGCTGTTTTTCCAAGCTTTCCTCAAAAGCAGCTCTAGGACAGGTTGAAGCTTCACTTGTTTTCACTTTGGATGGACATGTTTTCAGACAAGGCATGAAAACCTGTCATCAGAAGAGGAAAAAAAACCCCTACTGCTAATAATTTGAATGAATTCCCTTTGAAAAGGGGGGAAAAATATAAAAAAAAATCCCACTGTTGAAAGAGCAGGGGAAATAAAACCCTTTTAGAGGTAGGCTGAAGTGGGATTTTCCAATGGAAAAACAGCTTCAATGCAAACCTTGTCTGCCCAGAGCTGCTGCCCGGCGGGCCAGGCGCAGGGAGCTGGCCTCACCCCAGCGGCTGTCGCAGCGCTGCCGGTCCTTCCCTGCAGCAGCAGCATCCCGGCATGGCTGGGCATCAACCATGCTGTGAGCAGGGCAGGCACGGCGCGGGGGAGGTGGCAGAGGGGGCTCTGTGCCGTGGTGCTAACGCTGTGCCTCTGTCCCCAGGTGCAGAGGATGTGCGCGGCCAGGCGGATGCTGCTGCTGCTCCTGGCTTTCCTGGCCTACGCGCTGGACTCGGCCGCCGCGTACGGCACGGCGGAGACCCTCTGCGGCGGGGAGCTGGTGGACACGCTGCAGTTCGTCTGCGGGGACAGGGGCTTCTACTTCAGTAAGTGCCGGGCAGCTGCCAGCAGCGTGCAGGGTGCTGTCCCCACCACATGCCTTGCCTCAACAGAGCCGGGCCGGGAGGGAAAGGAGGGGTTTCCCGGCATGGTGCTTCTCATGATTCCCTTGTATATGGCAGTAGGCCAGGAAAGGAGCTAGGGAATGGACATGCTCAGGGTGACATGCATCCACTTGGCACTGGTTTTGGGGACTGTCTGGTACCATGGGGAAGCTGAGGCCCACATATGATACTGGGAAAAGTTTAATGTCTCCAGGGAACCACGTGTGGCTGGTTCACCCACGATAAAGGCAACTCTTTGCAATAACAAGGATGTCTGCAGCCAGCACTCTGCTGAGCTTGGGTCCTGGTTTATTTTGAAACTTTGCTGCCTAAGTGTTGCACCCTGACAACAGGCGGGAAGCCGAGCACTCTCCCTTCCCGGGTAGGCTTTGCTTGGGCACAGCAGCACCTTCTAGGCTGCTCCCAAAACTTTGTGATGTAGCTTTGTGACCTCCCATCTACCTGCTGGTGAACTGGTTGCTGCAGAGTGATGTCTTACCCTTTTGCAGTGCGGCTAATGCAAAAAATGCAGCGCTGCTGTTGTGTGCAGCGTGCAGATGGCCTCAGACCAGTTGGCTGCAGCAGGCTTTCCACCAGGATGCTTTGGGTGTTTGGACCATTGGCAGTACAATGCATTAGCTGGTAAATAGGGAGGATGAGGAGTAAACCCATGACAATGGATGCCCAGTAAACTACAGGCAAAGGTGCCTCAAGTGTGATACCTTGTTTTTATGTTTCGGTCCCCTGCTCTGCTTGGAAGTGGGAAGACACTGTGTCTTGCTCCCCACTGAGAACTGAACCACAGGGGGACTGACTATAGGAAAGATGCAAAGCCAAATGGGGGTGAAGAGGATGTACATACCAGCTGCACATGGTGCATTTGGCAGTCTTGCCTCTGCCTTGGGAACAGGAATTAAAAGTCACTTTCAAGCAAACAGGGTGGTTTTTTGGAGTAGTGGAGTTAAGAGCCAGCCTCCCTCTTGTTCCAGTCTGCAGGAAACAACGGAGCACTGCAAAGTTAGGAAACAACTTTGGATGTCCTTTTCCAACCTGGATGTCCCTTCCCAACCTGGTTCTTTGCCAGACTTGTCTGGTGCTGCCTGCTGAGGTTGGGCAGAGAGGCACAGGGATCCCACACACAGCCACAGCAGGATTCGGAGTGGGAAGGGCTTCAGGTTCAGTTCTGGGTGGGTGGTCGGGCTGCAGGTGGCTTTGCAGCTCTCCGGGGTGATCACCCTGCCCCATCCCGGCTGAGCAGCGGGATCTTCTCATGGCTCCCTGGCTGTTGTGTGCAGGCAGCACTTTTGGAGTGCCCTGGGTCCACTTCCTTGCTGTGATGGAGCCAAGCAGCGAGGGTTTGCATGTCAGCTGCCCTTCCTCTTTTCATCTCCCCCTTCCCTTACTGGAGTGGCAAGGACGCAAGTGTCTCTCCTGCTCTCACAGCTCTTCTTCTCCCTCCATATGTAGAGGAGCATCTGTCTCCTTCCCTGCTTTCCCTTCCCTCCTCCCTCTCTCTCTGGGGATGAAAGGGAATGGGGCTTTTGTTTTAAGGTCAAACTGACCTCCTTTCACCTCAAATAACCCAGCTGCCCAGGCCAAAATAAAAACACTTTTGAAGGCTGACAAGTCTCTTGGTGCCAAGTGGCCAGTCTGGTGCTTGCAAGGGGGTTCTTGCTTGCTTTCTGTTTGTTCTCTTGCATCCCTCTTCCCCTCTTCACATTTTTGATTATTTCTGGTGAGCCCAGGTACTGGGAATGAAGCATAGTCCAATATTTTAAACCTTTCAGCATCTGATCAGCCTGTGCTATGCAGGGCTGAAGACATTTGGGCAATGCCTCTACTTGATGGAGGTTTTGGACGTCCCCATTTCACTTAATTGTCCCCTCTCTACCTCTGTCATTTGGCCTCATAAGTGTTTATTTCTGACCATGTTCGCCTTCACTTCTAAACCCACATGGCTACACTGTTGTTGCCATGTAGATGCAGTAGGGGACAATTATGTTGCACCATCCTGGGTTTACATCTTAGAACCAGGCCTGAGTTTATCTTGAGCACCTCACAGCATGGGATGTGTGAGCTGAGGAGCAGCCTGTGCTAAAGCAGGTGTTCACACGGGAGTTAAATGACTTGAGCAGCCTGGTCCTGTGCGTGCATCAGGGTGTTGTAGCATCTGACTGGTAATATTGGAAAAAACAAAAATGTTATGAAAATCCATTATTGTTTTTTTGCTGAAGCAGTTGTTTAAGAACTTGTGATGCTCTGCATTCTTGCAAGAGAGCACTTTGCTAGAGAAACTGGCTGTGAAATACTGTGCTCTTTGCATCAGTGCAAGGGGGATGCATGTTCGGATGGTGTCCTGGGAGGCAAAGCATTACGGCTGGCAGGTGCTTGGGGCTGAGAGGGTTGAAGCTGCCTCCAAGAGCTGGGGCTGCAGAAGAGCTGGGCAGGGGCTAGCAGCACTGTGCTTGCCTAGCCATGGGAGACAGTGGACATGGTTATGCCAGCCCTGTGTCGTATCCCAGGCATGCCTGGTCAGGCTACAGCTGAATCTGAGCATGCTTTGCTCTGCACTGGTGGTGCTTCCTCTGTGACTTTTAAGGCTTTTGGCTTGGCCGGCAGCTGCTGTCAAGGTGGTGGCTTCCTGCCGTGGCTCTGTGGCAGGGTTGGGACCCCTGCTCCCCAGCGCCCACCCAGGGACAGCGGTACAGCCCACGGAGGGATGCTGAGTCCAGCCTGAAGCGAAAAGCAGGGCAGGTCGAGAGGAAGCCTGAGCCCTGAAGTTGCTGTCATGCAGCGCTGGCAGGGAGGGAGAAGGGGCTGCAGGGGGAGAGGCGGCCGACTTCTCTGTAAACAACAGCTCCTGTTTCCTCCTTTCCAACAGCTGATAAGAATTTAGCTCTTTGCAGCCGCTTGTGCTGACGGGGCACATTCTTGCGCACCCGCCGCTCCTCCGAATAATACTAGGAAAAAGCAGGGGGGAAAGTGCGGTGCCGGGGTGGGGGAGGGCCAGGCCGGGGGCACTGGGACGGGGCCCGGTGCTGCACAAAGGCCCCCTTGTTGCTCCCAACATTCCTGCCACAGGGGCACGGGGACTGTTTACACCCAAAGTCCCCTTCCACTCGGCTGACCGCCTGATTGACCGGAGGAGAGGGGACCCAGCCAGGGCGGCACCAGCACTGTGCACCCCTCCCCGCAGCATCTGTTCGGCCCCGGTGGCTGTGGGGAGCCACGAGCAGTGGGGTGTTTATCCTAGGGAAGGGACCCTCCTGTTTCCCACGGCTGTGGCACTGCCACTGCCTCTGGCACAGTGGCATAGCTGAGCTGCAGGTACATGGCCTCAGAGTTCTCCCGGGAATGTGTTTGGCTTTGTGCCACTTCTGGGATGCCCTGTCAGGATAGCCCGTACCTAGGCAGGAATAGCCCCAGGCAGCTGGAGGGCTTCACACCGCTGGGCTTTGCGTCACTGGGCTTTGCATCTCAGGGCTTGTCCCCTCAGCAGCGCTGTAGAAGGTTTTGGTGAAGCACGGTTTTGGGCAGAAGGGAGCCTAGCCATTCATTGAAGGCCGAGAGGAAGCGCTTTTCCTCAGGAGGAAGCGGTCGTTGCTGTGATGGGAAGTGGCTCTCGTGCCCAGGCGATGCCACAGCCTGCTGCCCACACAGTTCTCCCCTGCGGGCAAGGGACAGAGCGGCAAAACGCTCCCTTGGTTTGGCAGTGGCGGTAAAGCGAGATGCCACCCATGGGCAAAAGCCAGGAAATTCAACCTTTAGTCCCTGTGTAAATTGTGTTACGGAACAAACGCTCTTCCCAATCCAGGTCAGCAGCAATATTGCTGTTAGCCAGCAATGTCCTGTTGTATCCAGGTACTTTCTGAGACTAAATCCCTGTTTGTTATGTTTGCTTATGCCTTTTCCTAAAGTAACTCTCCCCTGGAGGATTGTAGTGGCATTTGGTGAGGTCCGTACGGACAATTATGTAATGGGAAACGTGCCCTATCAGAGAATCACGGTGGAGCTGGCACTGGTGCCGACAAGGGGAACGGCTTGCAGCAGCTTTATGCAGGAGAGGAAGGGCAAATCATTGGGGCTGGGGGCCACACACATGCCTGATGGCCAGGCAGAGGCAGCAATCAGGGAGGAAGAGGCCATACCACTGTGGTGGTCCCTGCTGGGAGCTCACCCTGGCATTGCCACACCTGGGCATTTGCAAACACGCACTGACATGATCTTCACCCGTGCCAGAAATTGCCCTTGATGACACGGTGGTGAATATAGTCCCGCTTTCCTCACTGTTTTTCTCCTCCCCTCTTCTTTCCAAACAAACACATAACTGCAAGTGGGAAACTTCTGTTTTTGAGAGGAGATATGTAACCTTTGAAAACCTCAACTTCTCCTCAAACCATGTGTGTCATCGCTTGTGCAACCTTCTGTTCAGCGGGAGTGTGAATGTAGCCCTTAGGGGATGTGCTAGCAAGAGGGGGTGACTTGAATTTTTTCTCTTTCCCTTCTAAACTCTCCTTCTGCCCATGTCAGGATGACTTTGCGGAGCAGCTTAATGCTTCAGCAGCCTGCCATGGATCGAGTTGGGCACTGGGATTGACAGGAGCTGAGCAGGGGCCATGTGTGGTACAGGATGTTGGTGGAGTGCACCTCTCCCACGTATCTCACTGGGCATTGCATGCACAGAGAAGAATAAATGCAGCTGGCCCTAAGCTGGCTCCTGTCCCCATCTCGTTTGGCCATCACCAGTCAGGTTGCCTACTCTGGCATCGCTTCAGCTGTGGACAACCAACACACCTGCCCTGCCTTTCAGGGGAGGGCCCAATCCAGTGTGTTTGTTGGCCACAAGAGAGAAGATTAAACTCCTAACAGTGTTCCCTTTGATCAGCCTCTGCTAAGGGGGAGCCATCCTTCTTATCTCCCTGGGGTGCCTGAAATTCTTCTGGAGAAAAAGGAAAAGAAAAGTAAGGTGGTGGCACAAGGGGAACGAATGTGGAAAACAGAGCATTTGAAATGACTCCCAAAGGCAGGTCTCATGGTATGGGTCAGCTGCCCCATCAACCAGCACCCCGATGCTGTGTTTGTGTGACCTCTGATCATAGTGGAAATGCACGAGCATGGACCAGAGGGCTCCTGGCCTATGGGAACATGACTGATTTTAATAGGGAGCAGGTGCCCTGCTGCCAGAGCTGCTACAAAGTCAGCAGCGAGGCATTTTCATGGTGTTTTGCGTGTCAGCATTGCACACACATTGTGCATGAGGACTAGTGTGGAATATGCATGTCTGTGTTGCACACGTGGGGCTGCATTGGATGCACAGGACTGGATCTATCCCACATGCACATCTGTACTGCACATCTGGGGCTGCTTCCCACACCTAGGGTTGCACTGTATGCCTAGAGAACTGTGCTTTGCGTTTTGTCCCGAGGCACCTTGGTTGGGCATCCAGAGTGTGATGCCCTCCAGGGAAAGTGGTTAGCTCCATGTAAGTCAGCCTAAGACCTTCACCAAGGCCTAAGACTTGAGTGCCTCCTTCATGAGGAGTGCAAGGGGTGAGAATCATGGGTCACACACAGGACCATTGTGGACAGTCATGTGTGTTCCTGCAGGCCAGCTGGGAGGTGAGGGCTCAGCATGCCGTGGTGAGCAGTGTTAGGCCTTGTGCTTACGCCACTCGCTCTTGGTTTCCCCTGTGCCCAAAATCTCCTGGCTGGGATATGGTACCAGATCCTGTTTGCAAGCCCCACCGCTTCTGGCCTCTGTTTCCCTCCCTCGGAGCACCTTGCACTGGGAAGAGGTGCTCATGGCAGTGTGCAGAAGCCTGGCTGCAAACCCCACAACAGCACAAGAGCATAGCATGCTACGTGCAAAAGTGTGGAGAAAATCCTTTTGTTTTGGGCCAGTTTACATTTTGGAAGGCACAATTTCCAAGCAAATTTGCTTTGCATCAGAAATTCAACTTTACCCATCTCTTTTATTTCAAGAGGGGGAGGAAACATGGTAAAACTGATGTAAGCTTTTCCTCTGGAGCACTTTGGCCATCATTAAGCAGTGATATGAAATGCATTTGGTCGTTGCTGCACCAGACATGGGCTTTTGCATCCTTCTGCAGGCAGAAATGGGAGAGGAACCCTTATTAAAAGATTAAGTTTAATAGCTATTCTTGGCGGGTGTGGAAGCCTGTATTCTTTCTGCAGCTGTCTCAGAGCTGTCCCATCTGGTAAAATTTAGCTGCCTTGGTTCACTTCACCTGCCTGAGTGTTGATCCGGCAGAGGGAGGTTGGCAGCCACAACTCTGTGCTGCTTCTTTTTAATAAAATTCCCCTGCCAGGATCAACATCGGAGATGGTCACAGTAATCAGCACAGTGCTGGCAGTCAGGCTGAGCTTGAGCTTCCCCACCTCAGCTGCGCCCGAGAAGGCCACCCGTGCCAGAGATACAGGAGGGAGATAAACCCCCATCGTTTAAAGTGCCTTTAAACTGCTGCTGAAGGCACGTGGTGGCATCAATAGCATTTGTCTGGGGAAGTCTTAACGTGAGACTTGGCTGGTTTGCGAGCGCGTGTCAGCCAGTCTGGGAGACACGCTCCTGTTTTTGAAGGAAGCAGAGCCCACCAATGTCTGGTGGCTGGTGGTAGAGGGATGCCTACAAGGAGTTGGGGAGAGGGTCTAGCCCAGGTTGGTGGCTAATGCCAGGGTCTCTGCTGTTGCAGGTAGACCAGTGGGACGAAATAACCGGCGGATCAACCGGGGCATCGTGGAGGAGTGCTGCTTCCGGAGCTGCGACCTGGCTCTGCTGGAAACATACTGCGCCAAGTCTGTCAAGTCGGAGCGTGACCTCTCTGCCACCTCCCTGGCGGGCCTGCCAGCACTCAGCAAGGTGAGGAGGCTGCGCAGGGATGGTGGCCCTCCTCTGAAATAAACAGAGAGAGAAAAGACGGGAAGGCTGTGGGTGGAGAGGACAAACCCCAGCTGCAAGGTCTGATGTTTCTGCAGAGCGTTTGAGAGACAGCCACCATTGGCAAGTCGTGCCAAACAGCCTGCCAAAAGTCAGCTCTTAGTGAGGTGGGGAACCAGAGGTGGGCTGGGTCACAGAGTCATAGCATGGTTTGGGTTCAAAGTGACATTTAAAGGTCACCTAGTGCAACCGCCCTGCAATAAGCATCAACTGGATCAGGTTGCTCAGAGCCCTGTCCAACCTTTCTGTGACTGTTTCCAGGAATGAGGCAATATTTCCATGGGAGGGATGGAGGTCCAAGAAGGGAATCCCCATCTGGAGAGCAGGCAGGCTTGAGTGGAGGCTAATATAGCTATCCCTGTCCTTGCAGGAGAGCTTCCAGAAGCTCTCGCACGGCAAGTACTCCAAGTACGACGTGTGGCAGAAGAAGAGCTCCCAGCGGCGGCAGCGGGACGCGCCCAACATCCTGCGGGCTCGCCAGTACCGGTGGCAGGCAGAGGGGCTGCAAGCGGCCGAGGAAGCCAAGGCGCTGCACCGTCCCCTCATCTCCCTGCCCAGCCAGAGGCCCCCAGCGCCGCGAGCTTCCCCGGAAACGGCTGGCCCCCAGAAATGAACCCTGACCAGCTGTCTTGATTTTTGATCTCCTGGGGGAGGGCGGGAGGACTGGCAATTCCCGACCCCCAAGCCCCTCCGTCCCCAGGGCCGCTGAGCCGAGGAGCGGGGCGGCGGGGCACCCTCACGCCGCTCCGGCCCCAACCAAACAACTGACACAGCAAGGAGGGGGTGGCGGCGGTGGCGGTGGCGAGCAGCACTGCTCCCACGGCATCTTCCTTTTGGGGTTGGGGGGAGGGTTGTTTCGTTTCCCACACCTGTTTCGTTCCCCCGCGCCCCCAGTATTTCCAAACCTGTACTTGCAAAGGGACAGTTTGGCACTTGAACTTTTTGCTGCCGGGTGCTGCGTGACATCCCCGGTGCCAACGCCAGAAGACGAAAGAGCAAGAGGGAAAAAGGAATGAAGTTAAATTCTTTTTTTAATCTTTTTTTTCTCGAGAAGCGTCCATTCCGTGTCTTTCTTGACGATAAAGTGAAAAAACAATAGAACGGGGAGAAACATTGAGGGATAAAAATTTTTTGCCTCATTCCCACCCCACCTTTTTTCTTCTTCTTTTTTTTTTTTTTTTCTTTTGGTTTTTCTTATTTTTATAACTTTCTTTTGCACCTTTAAAAGAAAAACGTACCTGAGAAGAAGTTCCAAGGAGCCCCCATCTGCGTTTTTGTGTGTGTGCTTCATTACAAGATTCCAAATCGACTTGCACCTTTTTGAAATCACCGATGACGGGAGAAAGAGAGGAAGAGGAGAGAGAAAGCAAGAAAGAGAGAAGGAAAAGGAAAGGGGAAAGAAGAAAAAAAAAAAAGAAAGTGAGCTGATGCTCACTTTAAATGGAGGAGGCGTCTGCATTGCACATTTGCCACGGATTTAGTTGATTTATATATATAATATATTATATAACTTTTTTGGCAAAAAAGCACTATTTTTATGGGACATTTTGTGTAGTAACTGAAGAGGGATTGTAATGTTTAAAATGTGTTATGGTGCTAAAGTAAGTTGGAAGGGAAAAAATCCAGAAATAGCAAGGGAGGGTGGGGAGGGAAGGACAAGATAGCGAATACTGAACTTGAAATTTTAGCTTTTCGTTTTAGGAAAAGTGTGATAAATGTGTTTCTTTTCTCTTCTGAAATATAGCTTGGTCATGACCATATGAGCTAGTTGGCTGTTACTCATGTACACAGATGCACGCACACACAGAAATACATCGACACGCATCCTTTTTTTGTTCAAAAGAAACAAAAACAACACAACCACCGCAACTTAGACTGAAAGGGAACTGTTCTGGAGACAAACTATTCTGAATGGTGAAGGTGTTGCCAGTTAGAACTCAAGTCCCTGTTTCTGCACGGAGCCCCTGGCTGAGCTTGGCTTCT
Source organism: Picathartes gymnocephalus (assembly GCA_013390045.1). Classification (NCBI taxonomy): domain Eukaryota; kingdom Metazoa; phylum Chordata; class Aves; order Passeriformes; family Picathartidae; genus Picathartes; species Picathartes gymnocephalus. The sequence goes on along the minus strand of WEKY01019604.1, from coordinate 515,377 downwards.
CGAGCCATGGGGATTGTTGCTCTTCCCCGTCCTTGCTCGAGTGCCGAAGAGCAGGCAGGCGGGCAGCCTTCACACCAAGCCCCTGCAGAAGCAGCAGTTCCACGCCCTGCCATCTCCTTTTCCTTCTCTTGCCCTTTGCGTCCTTCTCGCCGGACCCTCGCGTCCCTGCCCGGTGCCCCCTGCCCTGCTCCCCTCGCTGCCCTCCCGGGGCCGCGCAGGAGGAGGGGCTGCACCTGCCCCAGGGCGGCCGCAGGGCTGGGACCCCTGCATGGGAATGGAGGGGGAAAGGCAAGTCTCTGGCTTGAGGCTTGGGACTCGGTGAGCGGATGGGTTTGAGAGGTGGGCAGAGGGCTGTAAAATATGTTGGGTTTAAAATAATATATATTATCTGTCTAGGAACCGTAAAAGGGGGGGAATCAATTACATCTCCCTAATATACTCTCACTTGCTAATAAAATGGGGTCACTCTGTTAACCAGTTCTGTACTTGCTTTGTCTTATATATCCATACATTTAAAACATAAAAAAAAAAAAGACTACTTGAATTGTATTCTATTTCGTGGTTTGGAGGGGAGGGCTAGGGGGAGTCTTGAGAGGGGGAGGATTTTAATGTATAATCCTTTTGTTTGTTATTACCTTGCAATGTTGAGCCATGAAGCCTTTGTTTAAAAAATGGCACTGCAATACACGACAAAGAAAATCCTTTATTTATTTTATTAAATATATATGGAAAAGAATGAAAACCAGTCCAAACTGGGGGGGGGAAGGGGGAAGGGAAATGGGTGGGGTGGGAAGGCAGAATAAAAACAGAGAAATTGCAAATAATTGACTTTTTTTCCTTTTCATGTGTCTTTTTTTAAAAAAAAACTTAGTTTTTATTTTTTAAAAAGAGAAGTAAAAGCTTTCCTGGATGCTTTGTACCAAAAAAGAAAAAAATTTTTAAAAAAACAAAAAGAAAACCTGTTAAGCAAATAAATATCCATCCAGAATATGAAGCCTGACTTTTACTTTTCATTTATTTTTGCTCCTGGGGTGAGAGTTGGGTGGGAAGAAGGCCACACCAAGAGCCACTCCCTGTGGAGGAACAGAGTGCACTGCAGCTCCTGTTTTGGAGCTCAAAACTGCAAGAGAGTGTGTGGTACCCTTAAACACCACCATGAAACCTCAGTCTTGTGGCAGATGCCCTCCTGGAACCCCCAATCATCTACCCAGTGATTCTTGGTGAGATCTGGGCGTTTTTTCCAGTGGCTGTGGGGATTTGCTTAGATTTTACCAGTTTTGGCTGTTCCCAGAGACCGGAAAGCTGGATGGGAACTGAAGATGGCAAAAAAGAACAAAGAAATGTTGTGTCTAGGTTAGGTTTCCTGATAGATAATGTTTCTGTGGGTTCTCGGGGTAGATACGAGCTTCTTTTTAAGTTTTTAGGGATCCCAAAAATCTGCTTTTCATCACATATAATCATCATGCACTACTACGAACAGGAGGTAAAACACTGCAGTTCCAGTTTGGTAGAAGAGCAAGTGTGGATAAAACAGTGCCCAAACATCCCTAATCTGGTAAATCAGTCTGATACCACATTGACTGTGCAGGCCCACTGGCATGGCCAAGGCCTCTGTCATACTGTGGGGCAAGGACCTTGCCAAGCCCAACCTCCTGCCCAAGATGACTTGGGCTGGAAAAGACTTTGCATCTCAAAATTGGAGTTGCTGTTCTAGATGCTTGGAAATACATGTTTTAAACCAGTTTCATTTAAAAATCTGCAATAAGCACAAAAAAAAAGTTGTTTTTTTTTTCACAGAGAGTGTTTTCTTTTGTGATTTTTGTGGTTGGTCGGGGAGGGTTTTGTACAGATGCAGGGCTGACTGCTTCCTCTGGACACGTACTTTATTGCAGGTGGAGAAAGGATGTGTCTGCCTTCCTGACCATGTTCCAAGACCTGGCACAAGTTTCCTTTGCATTAAAATGTATCCCTATGAAGAGTGAGGACTGATTTCATTGTGGCTTCTGTTTGTCACTGATAGAAATTTTGCTTTTGGGAGCTTTGGTCCTTTTCTGCTGTTTGTTGTGTAGGCCACTGTCATGGGGGGCATTTAGAGATGATTAAAAAGCAAGAAAAACTTCAGGCAAATCTCTTGCTGCTTTCCCCAGGAAGCAAAGCAGCAAATCTGGAAGCACCATAAGGGTGATGATGATGTTTCCAAGCATGGTTCTTCTTAAACCCTCTTTTTTGCCTTATCCTGCCAGGAGTCACCATGGGGCCAGACCAGATCAGTTCATTTCTCTGAGTACCAAGAGACTTCAAAATGTGCCGTCTTTCCTTTTGGCTTGTCAAGGACTGCCTTTACTTGCAAGGAGAGACAGCAGCTGCCTCTGAGCATCATCCTGGCCAGAGGGCAGGAGTCTGGATGAAACGGGACCTTTGCTTTGTCTCGAGTATCTTCTGTTGCCTGCAAAGGCTCTTTGCAAGGTGCCGGGTAAGTCATGGGCTTAGCCCGGAAATCTCAGACAGCAGGCTTGAGAACAAACCCAAGACTGCCGTGTTTTCTCAGATGGATGGGCAGAGCTGGCTCTGATTTTTGTGATGACACCCCTACATGCAGGCACGGCTCCGAGTGCTCAGCTGCTGGATTGCAGGAGCACGGGAGGCTGCAGCAGTGACTGGCAGCGATCCCTGGGGAGGCACAACTGGCACGTCTGAGCTCCCAGTGCACCTCCACGTCCAGCCCAGCTGGAGCAGGGATCTCCACCCACTGCTCTGCTCACATGCAAGAGGGTGGAGAGGCAAAGGATAGTTTCAGCTGAGAAGTCCTAAATGCTGCTTAGAGACCCAGGAACAACAGGGAAAGCTAACCCTGCTCCTAGCCCAGCCCCAGCTCTGGCCCCTGGGTCTCAGCATTATCATGCAGCTCTGCAGGCAGCGAAGGGCAAGTGGTTTTTTTGCATAAAACATCTCTTTGGAGGGCATTTTCCCAGGTGATACACAGAGGGATACTGGGAAAAAGGGAAGCTCCAACCTGCTGTGTGAAAGTGGCCACAGCATTTTCAAGGTTTATAAATCAGTGTCTCTGGATTTGTCTGGATAGGGGGAGACACAGGGAAAAAAAAACCACTAATGGACAGATACTTTTCCCTTTCTTCCCCATTTTACATTATTTCTTAGCTTTTTAAGGCGGTTGAGCTGTTATCTAGCTTTCAGTGGGTTGTACTGATGCCGCCACAATGGACCAAGCCTCCAAACTGGTTCCTCAATACCTCAGAGCAACTTCATCCCTTCAATCCTGCCTGTTCTCAGAATTCTTTCAGTGAGGTGCTTCACTGCACTAAATGAAGGACCTGCACCAGGTGAAGGGAAGAACCATGCTTGTTGTTTTTTAAAATCACCTGATTTCTTTGCTGCATCTGTAATTGTCCACTGATTTTTTACGTGGCTGTGGGGAGACCTGAGAAAGGTACTCTTGTACCATGGATTATTTTCACTCGTGTGCACTCAGCAGTAGGCAAGACTCAGATGCTTTCTGCACCTTTGGTGCTTTTCATTTGTAACACAACATCAATAAAGCAAAGCACTTCTAACAATCTCCTGGCAGCTGACAACTTTCCTCCTTCCACTTTATTTATTTTCTAAAGAGCAGGTGAGTCATCATCTGCCCTGAGGTGCTCCCAGTGCAGACAAAGGGGGAAGTCTAGTTTTGAAAAGATAAATAGACCTCATGTCCTAGGAGGGGTCTGTCATTGCCACCAAGGTGCCAGCATTGGCTCTCTCTCGCCCAGGTTGCTGGGGGATGCTCTGACTGTCAGCAGGCAGTGTGCAGTGGCAGACATGACTTCAACCTGCTGGAAAGGCACAAGCCCTCACAGGAATCTTGGCCTGCTTTGCTGCTGCGCTCCCAGCTGTGCACGACACAAGGAATGCACTTGCTCATTAAAATCATCTCGGAGTTTGCAGAGAGCCCTGCGAGAGCCTCTTTCCCTGACTTCTTAGACCTGCCAACAGCAGACTGAAAGCTGAGGTTGCCAACTTGCCAGGCTCTGGATCAGGGACCAGTAAGAGCCTGAAGGCAGAAAATTTCTGAACTAGGGTGTTTTTTGACTTGGGAAGCATGGGAAGTCAAACTTGACATGCAAAATTGGCTGTTCTGGTGTTCATCTGGCTGCTTGCCAGTTTGAGTCTGAGTTTGGGTTTCCAGGACAGGCACAGCATGCAGCAGTGATCAGAGGAGAGCCCCATGGTAGAACATCGGTCTTCATGTGTGTTCTACAAAGGGCAACATGACACACAGGTTTGACCAGGAAGTATTAAGGATATCACAGTTTAGGTGGAAAAGGACACTATTCAAATACCTGAGTAACTCACAGAGCAGCTGAGATAAGTGCAGAACTTGCACCCTGTCACCAGCAGTAAAATACCTGTTTCACTTTTCAAAATTACTAGGAATTAGTTCCGCTTATGCTGGCTTTTCAATGCTCTCGTGTCTTGTTCTTGAACATGCTTGTGCTTCTTTATTGGCTAGCTTTAGAAAGAGCACAGCTCACAATTTTAAGTCAGTGAGGTGAAATAATACCAATGATTACAATGTAAAACAATGTATTTGTATGCTTTTCCGTGGGAGAAGTACTGGCACAGTCTCTTTGCCTCCCTGGCGTCCCACCAGCGTGTTTAAATGAAGGTTGTGCTCCTCCTGTACAAGATCACATCCTTCAGCTGTGTCAAACTTGAAAGGAACTGATTTAGAAAGGCAGGCAAGAGCCAGAGAGCTTATCATAAAGTGTGTCATTGCAAACAAATATTATTTTTAAAAAATGATTAATTAATCTTCCGCCAAAGCATCCAAGTTTCTCATCTCATTGCCTCCACTGGGAGGCCCATGATGACTTATCACTTCTGGTCGCTAGAAACCACTTCCTAAATACCAGGAGAAGCCACCTATGATCACACCTATTCCAATGGCAACCCTGCCTTTTGCCTTCTCTCCCTAGATGAAGGCACCACCTCCTTCATTTCACCAAGGTGCCAGCATTTTGGGCATAATTTTCTTGAGTTCCATGTGAGAAGCACAGAGACCTATGGTCTTTACCCCTCCAGCTTCTAGGACAGATTTCTGCCCATTATCCCTGCCCACTAAAACAAAACAAAACAAAACAAAACAAAACAAAACAAAACAAAACAAAACAAAACAAAACAAAACAAAACCAAACCAAACAGAAAAAAAAAATCACCAGGAACAGGAATTTTGGATACTGTCCTGTCTCAAGCCAGAAGGGCACACTGATAATGGTAATCTTTGTTTTCTTCACAGCTGGGGCATAGCTGAAAAGGGAGGAAAGCAATTAAGAGAATATTAAGACTCCATCTTCCAAGACGTTGCTGCTTCTGTTCCTCCTCCCTGTCCCCTCTGTTCCCTGTGTGTAGCAGAGAAAGCGGCAGGAGTATTATTTCTCAAGGCCCACACTGACGTCAATACGCAGGGTATTTATTTATGAATTCGAATCAAGCAGTGGGGGAGAGAGGAGTGGAGGAAGATGGACGGGCAGAGCTAGCAGCTGCCAAGTTATAACAGAGCAGCAGTCTCCCAGTATTTTTCTGTCCTCTTTCTGGCGGAGGGATGAGATGATCAGAGCTTTGGAGGCCCAGGGAAGGCGAGGCAGAAGAGAGAAACAGTAGAAACAGGGTTAGCAATCGAGAGCAAAGGAAAGGTGTGAAAAGGAGGAATCATGGCAAGGTATACAGCCCATTGCTGGTGCTGGGATACTCAGGTGCAGCCCTTATGCAGACACCTGCTTTCAGGCAGGCTCTGACCAGGCTCTAGTAGCCCTTTCCTCTCAGCCTTTTTAGTCTTTACTCTTTAAATTCAGAGTTTCCAACCTAATAAATAATGACTCCCCATCCTTGTTGCCTGTTTCAGGCTCAGTCAGCAAAGCAGTGGTTTGGGAAGCCCAGCACTGAAGTTAACTTGAAGATTAAGTTGATTCCTGCAGTCAGAGAGAAACGGTTTTTCAGAGTATAAATTTTTTCCACCAATATTACCACGTGCAGAAGCATAGAAAGATGAAACTCAGAAAGGGAGAGCAATTTCTTTTCTTTCCCAAGGAGGATACAGGCACCAGTGCAGAGCAACCACAATGGGGAGAGGAAAAGGATCCTAAGGAGCACTAGTGACCATGACAACTTGATGTCCTTTGGCTTCAGCTCTGGCAATCACTGGGAGTAGGTGCCTTTGGGCATCTCTCACCACCCTGGAAGTCATGCATGGAATTGCAAATGGAAGTAGGTGAGGATGGCTTTTGTCTTTCTCTCACCTGCTTATGGCCAGCTGGTTAGCACAGGATAGAGCTGGGCAGGGGGAGGAGGGAAAGTGAGCATGGAAATCAAATTCCTCTTTAGCTCTCTGGCCTCCTGCAGGTTTATTATTGAAAGCCTTCCTGCACAACTCCTTTCCCAGTCGGAGGAAAGCCTGCTGCATTGCATGAGGTGCAGTTGAAGGAGCCCTGCAGATCTCCAGGTCTATTTTTAAAGCTCCTGCCTTTCCTGGGATTCCCCTGCTAACTTCCCATTGCCTTGGATAAGAAGAGGTGATACTCTGGACGAATTTCTCCCTTTAAGGGAGAGACCATGCAAGCAGCATCAAGGTGTCAGCCAGCCCCGAGTTTATTGTTTTTCTAAAATAAGGGAAGAGAGACATGTTCTGGAGATCCGTTTACAAGTCGGACTATCTCCAGTTATATAATGACACAAGTCTGGCTGCCAGCAAATTGTTGTTCCGAGCTGGGAAAGACAATTAGCTCGCCTCTCAGGGTGGCGAGCGTGCACAATGCCGGCTTTGTGCCACCCTGCCACCGGCCCCGGCATGTACGGGAGAGCCTGGCTCAGCCATCATCTTCAGAGGTGGCAGAGGGAAGAGGGAAAGGAAAACCCCCCGTGTTCAGAGAGGCAGCGCCCGCAGCTCGGTGGCTGCGCCCGCGCCAGGGCGGGGATCCCAGCGAGGGCTGGGGGCGCCGGGGATGGAGCTCGTCTGCGAGCGCTTTCCTGTCCCGGCGCTGAAGGGATGACGGTAAATCGGTCGTCGCGCCACAGGGCAGAGACAGCTCTGACCCCTCTGCTGAAAATGAGATGAGAAGCTTCGGCGTTTGGCTTCCTGCACTTCCTGGTGCGCTGATGGATTTAGGCTTTCGCTGAAACTCCTGGCGCTGCCTGCGGAGTCAGTGGAAAAAATGTGACATCTAGAGATGGGAAATACCTAACCGGCTCAAAAATATGCTCACTTAAAAGGGAAAGGTGGTTTCCAGGTGAACTTGCATTCCTGTGCTCAGTGGATGTGGATGGAAGCAGGACTCTGGAAAATTCATATTCTGGTCTGTTTCAAGGCAATTAACAATAGCTGGGTCCTGCTGCTCAGACACGCACCTGGACCAAACCAGGCTTCCAGTGGGGTTATGCTGCCAGGATAGCATGCCTGGCCAGGCAGGAAGGACCTGCCCCTGCTGTCCTCTTGGCACAGTGGGGCAGGGACATGCCGTGGAGCTGCACATGAAGAACATCTCTCAGCTCTCCTACATGCAACAGCAACCCTGGTTTCAGCAGGCAGTGACGCATGGAGAAGAAAGATGGTCTGAAATAAAATACCCGATGTCGTCAACAGCCACAGATTAATTCAGTGAAATCTCTGGTTGCTGTAAGGAGTTAGTGAAAGAAAAACACTGGGAAGAGAATGCTGCCTGTGTGACAAATAAGGGTACACAGAGCTGTGTTTAGCAGGGGAAGTGTTGATAAACAACACTAAACCCTCATGCTTCGGGGGAGCTAAGTGATGATAACTTGGGGGGCAGAAGAGACTTCTGCTAGCAGCTTGTTAGTCTCTGAATACGTTTACCTCATCCTCTACAGTGTTTAATCAAATGCAGCACTGCTCTGAACCATTCAGGCAGTTTCTGCTTGCCTAGACAAAGGTGCTTTGCAGAATTTTTTCTGTCAAGAGCACGACAAGAATCCTTATGTTAGTACCAATGGTTGGAAATATTATGTATAAATCTGCACTGCAGATAAACAAGTGGATCCTCTGCTTGCAGAGCTCCCTCATCTTCCTGTTTATGAAGCACACCTGCTCTGCATGCCCATCACAGAGTTTCCTGGGTGTCCAACCCATCCCTGTGGATGTCAGTAAAGCCCCAATGGCAACCACGTACAAGCCTAAGACACAGTGCTACTCTCAGTCCAGCCCAGCAAAAACAGTACCTTCTGGAAGTGAGTCATATTTCTTCATCTTTCGAACCACTTCAAGCAATTTGTCTTGCAGACTTTCTGACTACATTTACATAAAATGCATCCTTCCTTTCTTTCTATTCTTGGTTCCATGCATGGAGTTATTTTGGATGGTGTACTCAGAGGTCACTGTGACACACACACAGAGGGGAGAGCACGCTATGCTTTTGGTAGGTACTCTGAAATGTTTATGCAGGTGGCAGGCTCTTGGTTTCCCTGGGCACTCACCATGGATTTACATGCCAGCACAATGACAGAAAAGAATAAGTTGCTGGTCACTGCCAGAAACACCACGATTTTGTCTACAAAGTGCAGCCTGTAGACATGAATAACCTCACAAGGCCCCTGGAAGAGAAGCTGGGAGTATGGATTGCTGGCAAAACTGGGGAGGTGTAAGGGAGGCTGGGATCATGGAAAGCATCCAGGAATGCCTTGTGCATGTGTTCGGCATGGTTAGGAACTGTTCCTGCCTGGAATTTGAGTGCAGGCTATTATTTATACTCTCAAAGCTCTGCCAGTGCATGGTGCTTTCAGCATTAGAGCTAGAACTCAAGCCCTGAGCAAGTTGGAGGCTTTCATTCTCATCTGCAAGATGCAACAAGACCCTTTAGAGTATGAAGGCAAATGAGACTGGATGACAAAATAGCCCCAGCCCTTCTCAAATTCCACCTTATGTCCAACTAAGCCAGGTATCTTCAGGTTGGAAAAGAAACAGGAGGTACATGAAAGAGGTTTCTGCACTTGTGAGTGGTCTGGGAGCAGGGATGGGTTAAACTTTTTGCAGGCAGTATCACATGAAGTTAGTAGGAGACAGTCTGAAAAACAAACAGGAGGAGATGGCTCTTCATGCAACAGGCAGTAGATCTGTGAATCTTCTTATCAAAGGATGTGGATATGAGAAGCTTGCATGGATTCAAGGAGAGTTCACGGAAGAGAAATCCTCTGAGAGTTACTAGATACATAAAAACTCTATCTGGCTCAGGAAGTTCCTGAGCTGAAAATAGTTGGAGTCTGGAAGAACGCTGAGGGGAAGTATTGTATATGCTTGCCCTTGTTCTTGCTCTCTCTAGGCTTCCACTCACGGGCTCTGTTGGGGTCTGGATGCTATGTTAGACAGACCTTTATTCTGACCCAGTGGAGCTGTTTCTATGTCCTTATGTACCTTCTTATACAGACAAGATGGGTTCTTGCACGGTTCCTTCCCAAATCTCACCAGCTCCAAGCACACTCACCCATTGCTCAGCACAACTCAGGCACCGTGCACACCTTTTCCTAGGCTGCATTTGACCGAGCAGCTGAAGATCCTGACTGCTGGCAGGCAGATTTGGTGAACAACTTAAGGTTTGTGTGCCTGAAATACCTTCACTCTCAGGGTTTGATGCTATCGAGTGTTTGGCAATAATATCAATGTTGGTCACTGCTACCCCTCTCACCTCCTTGATGCCCTATTTGTTCCCATCTTAGCAAACAGTGTCAAAACTATTCTGAACCCAAATGTTTGTTTGCAGTGAATTATAATTCTGCTCTGGTCAACACTTGGTACTGAGTTTGGCTATGGAAATTGAGTCCTTATTGACATCTGTGTTAAAAATTGCTGAAGCTGCCAAGACGTGTAAATCTGCACATCTCTCAGATGAACTGCTTTGGGACTTTATTCATTCTACTTTTAAAGGCTTTATTTGTAGCGATAACAGTCAGAGCCTTTCTCACCCCTCTCTTCCCTCAAAAACAGTATTTGAAAGATGAGTCTTTGAATAACAACCAAGTGGCCTTGTTAGCTTCCCCTTCACATCTTCTCAGCTGCTCTCCTGTCCTGGGTCTCTCACTATGGCTTTGAGAAACTGCTGTAAACTAACAGCAAGAAGAACGGCAGTGACCTCTGAAGGGAAATTAGGAAAAAATGGTCTGGAAGAAAAGGAAAAACGTGAGAAAATACATATACCTGGATCTTGCAGACCCTCTTCTCTCTCCCAGACAGTTAGAGGTAGAAGCATGCATGCCTACAGCAAGAACTATCTTCCGAGATGAATGCATCAAGATTTTTGGGATTTCATAGCAAGCCATCTGTTGTGGAAATAAAAATCCTAGCTTTGTTGCAGTTCAAAACTTGCTGAGGTCAATGACGTCCGAGTATCAGCATGTTAGCAGTACTGTAGAGATTACATGATGCAGAATTATGGTCCTAATTTTGCCATCCTTTTTGTCACACCAGCTGTGGATCCCCACTGAGGAAGTTTCAAAGTTAGCCAAGCACCACTCAGAGATCTCCAAAAGTGGACTACTGTCACAATGGATGTAGTGGGATTTTTGCCACAGGTGACATTCACATTATTGATACTTCTATTACTTTTTGCTGCTGCTCAAATAATGGCAGAAGCTGTTCTTAACAGCTGCGACCCTAATGTTTAAGGGAAAAAAATTACATCAACCCACCCCTTTGTGAGCCGTTTCCACAACAATAACCTGTAGCAGGGAGGAAAGAGAGTAGGCCAAAATATGTAGCCCTCTTCACCAAATAAGGACCCTTGTAAGGGCAGGTGCCAAGAACTGCAAGGCTTAGGAAGGACAGGGAGGGCTTTGGAGTGAAGAGTGAATCAGCGTGGCCATCAGGTCACACCCACATGAATAATACCTCTCACTTCCCTTGAATTGTACATTGTAATAAAGACCTAGCTGCCTTTTTTGGTATTCCAGCGTCTGCCTGAGAAGAGTCCGATGTGAAATTAGGTTTCCTGTACCTTAATAGATCAATTTAGTTTAAACTAAAAATGAGGGCACATGTGCTGTCGGGAGTCAAGAGGCCTCAAATGACATATGTCTCCATTTTAATACTTTTCTTTTTTTGGTGTGTGCGCTTCGTGAATCCAGACATTGATTAAAGCATCTTTTCTTGAAAATTTCTCCCAAATTTTAGAAGTTTACCACTACTAGGAATCTCACTTGTGCAAGAGCTGTGTGCAGGCATCTGCAAAACTAAAGGTGACCATGTTGCCAGCTGCACAGTTTCTTGGGACCCTGTGGAGGCACTTCCATACCAGTAGGGAAATACTATCCCCTTCTTTCGTTGTCCTTGAAGTTTTCTGTCTTAACAGCTGTGCTTGCCTGTTAACGCATCAGCTCACCTGCCTTCCTTCGGAGCACCTGAAGGAGAATCCCTGGCTTGTGTTATTCTTCCACTGTGCCTCATGGCAGGAAAGATGCAGACTCTGTATCTTAACTACTGTGGGATATAACAGCAGGGACAGAACTGTGCTTCCAGTGGAGAATGGCAAAAGCCTCACGCTGAAACGTGATATTTTCCTTCAGAGGCCCATAACAGGTTTCCCTTCTCACAGAGGGAACGTCGATGGGAATTTTCCTGGTGACTGTGAGTACACCATCTTTATCTGAAAGTAACTCAAGATAAATTTTTCCATGGAAAAGTTTTCCCTGTGACTTAGAGAAGGCTGTTAAGTGTCTCAGACAGTCCTGGCTGAACCTTCCTACACTTTAAAGTTCTGTGCTGCTAAAAGAAGCGTTTGCAATTTTGTTACAAGATTAGCTCTGTCCCCTTAGTGTTAAAGATACATGACTGGCAGGAGACTGCTGTGCCCAGTTAAAAATGAACATATATTACTGCTCACTTCACTCAGAGAATATCAGCTTTTCAGAAAAGATACAATGAGAAAAAGATGGAAGAAAGGTTGTACAGATATTAGGGTTGCTGAGTGCAGAGTAAACAGATTGTGCCAAAATCTTCTTTAACTCTAGATGTCTTATTGCCCTCCCATCTTACTAGCAAACAGTTTTAAAAAATTTAAGTCAAAATTGGTGCAAACTCTGGGTCATGGACAAAAGCCTCTGGCATGAGGCCTTTCTGGAGTTTCCTTGCCTCTAAAGATCTAAGATAGTCTGATGGTACCCTCAAATACCAGGAGTCATAAGGCACGTCACACATTTTTCTGCCATCTTCTTTTTCACCTGTAAATCTCTGCCACATCCAGCAACTCCGTGATATGTTTGGGAGAGGACAGAAGGCCCTTTTCTTGAAGTCTTATAATTAAATCTTAAGCCTTGTTTATTCCACCCATTCTGTATTTTGAGAGGTGGTACTGGCTAACTCACTGGGTTTATGGCACAGGTTTTTTTTTTCATTGGTTCTCTGGTTGCAGTTATAAAAAACTGCCATTAAGCCACTCCTTTTATAACCAATGCCACTTGTCCTCCAGTCCCACCTACTCAAGAAAATGGCAGAACACCAACTGCAGGTGCATCCCAAGGTGTCTCTCAGGGCCATGTCATATGATTACACACTGACATTATTTCTCGAGATGGAGCAAACTCAAACCTAATTTTTAATAAAGTGTGATTTCACCTCGTTAAGAAATGCACCTTCTCCAGCACTGCCATGTTGTATCAATGTACTGCTTCAGCCAGTGGTAATGACAGATAGAAAGTGGCAGCTCGTGTGCTGCTGGTGGCTTTTGCTGGCCACAGTTTTCTCCCATGGTTTCCTTGCCTCTGGCCAGTATCTTTCTGCGGTCACCCACAGGCTCAGCTGTTAAGCCCACAGGGGCAAGGGCCCTCCACATCTGGAATCCCTGACCAGACTAAGCTCTGGGGCCACAGCAGGAGCCACCACACTCTTTGCCACCATCTCCTCCTCCTCCTCCCAGCCAGCTGGAAGGAGACGAGAAGTTCCAGCTCTCTTGTCCTTCTTCCTTCTAAAAGTGGAATTTCAAGGAACTGTGTAAAGTCAACAGTCTGGGACAAGGACCAAAAAAAAAAAAAAAACCAACGAAACAAAAAAAGCACATCAGGAACACCCTGGAATTTCCTAGTGATTGCTGATAGCAGATGAAAGCCGCTGAAGAACAGCATCGATGATTACGATGATTAATGTTTCTTTCCATGTGAATACTACCGAAAGAGGACAGATTGTGTGCCTTGAGAGAGCAACATTCCTTTGTCTTGCTCATCTGCCCCTTGTGAAGACCTTTATCTATTTTTCAAATCCAAAAATGGCTCATAAGAAGCCTCACAGGTTGTGTCATTATTCTAAGCCTGTCCTCTGAAGGCTGGTCAAAATTAAACCAACAATACTTCAGGTCTTTCCCCTCCCATTTATTCCTCTCTCTGCTAAGGGGACCCCATTTTAATTATTATTTAGGAAAAGACAGCTGCTTCCTGTTTGTATCATTAATTTATTTTGTTTCCTGAAGGGAAGCTTTGGTGAAAAGAATCTTTGGATAGCTGGAACGTCTTACAAAATATCACTGGCTGCACGGGCCAAGGTTAAATACAATAGCTAGGTTTATTTTTAAATGATTATTATTTTTCTAAATCCATGCCAAAGCAGAGACTAAAATTCTAGCACACATAACTAAGCTTTTACAGTAAATTCTGCCTTTCCTACAAAACTCCCCAGAAGGGACACAGACATTCTTAGTTACAACAAAAGCTAAAACACCGATTTCCCTCCAACTATTATGAAAACCAAGGCCAGAGGGAGATGAGGTGCGGTTCCCTTTCTCCAGTTTCTCAAAACCTCATGCTCTGGTGAATTTGATATGCTGAAATCATTCCGGGCCATCATGATAGCCTTCCACAATGAGATAAGTGGCTCAGTGTGCAGTGAATGTTATTTATGCCAATTTTAACAAGATTTTCGATGCTGTCTCCTATAACATCCTTACAGACAAACTGGTGGAATATGGATGACATAAATGGACAGTGAGGTGGCTTGAAGTCTGGCTGAAGTTCTGGGATCAAAGGGCTGTGGTCAGTGGCATGTAGCCCATCTGGAGGCCAGTCATTTAGTGGTGCTGATACTGAAGGGGCTGATTCTGAAGCCGGCTCTGTTTAACTTCCTCATTAATGACCTGGATGATGGGTCTGAGGACACCCTTGACAAGTTGCAGAAACAGAGCACATGGTTGTGTTGCCATTCAGAGAGACTTCAGGAGGCTGGAGGTATGGCTGGTCAACAGGAATCTCACAGTGTTTAAAGGGGAATGTGATGTCCTGAACATGGAGAGGGATAACCTCAGGCAGAAATATGAATCAGGACATGATCAGCTAGCTGGAAAACAGCTCTACAGGAAAAGACCTTAATGTCCTGGTGCACAACGAGCTGACTGTCTGCCAGCAATGTGGCCTCATGTCAAAGATGCCAAGAACATACTGGGCTGCATTATGGAGAGCACTGCCAGCGGGTCCAGGGAGGTGATCCAGCCCTGGAGAGATGTGTCCAGTTCTGGGTGTCCCAGTACAAAACATGGATGTGTGGGAACAAGCCCAGCAAAGAGCCCTAAAGACAATTAAGGGATTGCAACATCTATCATGCAGGGAGGGACTGAGAGAGCTGTGACTGCTGAGCCCAAAGAGAAGGCTCGAGAGGATCTTATCACTATGTATAAATATGAGATGGGGGAGAAAAGATGGAGGCAGACTCTTCCCAGTGATGCCCAATGGCAGGATAAGAGCCCATGGGCAGAAGCTTTTCTAGACTGGCAGTGAGACACAAGTCATACCACCAATGCCATCCTCGAATATGTGAGGAGCTGTGAGCTCCACCTTGTACCAAGCCAGGTCTGTCACAGCGTTTTTGGAGGCTGTTAACACTGCCCATTTCTAAGCCCTCCACCCAGCCCCCATTCACCATCTCACTGTTTTGGCCTCATCCCTTCCATTTGTTTCAGCTGAGAGGCACCCACTGGCCCCGGAAGCCTCTCTGCTGTCCAGTCTTCCTGCTGGGAGGAATTATTTGGCACCAGCACTATAGATCTTTTCACAAGACCAAGATTATGGGAGGTTTTATTTAATGCACATGAAGTAACCCCTTGCCCCCCTCCCTGTTTTTTCTGGTTTCCTTTCTTATGTTTGGTTCTCTCCTTCTCTAGGAGCTTTCACATGCCAAGTTGCTTTGATGAAAACCACTACTTGAGAAAGAAAAATTGTACGAGCTCTTTCTTCTACTCTTTCTATACTGAGTATAGCTTAAAATTTAATAATGAGCATTTGTTTTCTTAGAAGAGTATTTAACACTGCAAATTCAGCCAGGAGAGGCAGGATATAAGATATGCTCCAAAGAATGGTGTTGAAAACACCTAATAACAAAGTGGACAAGGTTTAATAAATAGGGAAAGCTACACTTTATTCCTTGCACATCAAGTGACTAAAATGACTGACGATTTGCTGGGTAAGTAACTTCACCTCGAAGTAAACACTTAGTCTGACAAAGTTAAAAGCTACTGAAAAACAACCTTTTAAGAAAAGTACCAGATAACTTCTGATGTAAGCTAAGATTGCTGACAGCAAGCCAGGGCAGGATTTCCAGCAGAAAGTGATTGCTGCGCATGGGCTTGCATAGAGGAAGAAAGGTGGAATGAGCAATGTGCTGGAGAAAGCACAGCCTCCTATGCCACAGAAACGTGGCACCCTTGGGCTGCACATGACAAGCAGCATGAATGAATGAGTGCTGCAACTGCACACAGAATTAACTTCTGTCACATCCCAGGATTTCTTCCCCCAGGAAAGAAATAATATGACAATATGCATAAATGAGCATTCTGTGCAGGCGAGAACTAGTGCTCACAATTGTGACTGAGTTTGATGTTTGTCCCCCTAGGACTAACTGCAACCAGTTGTGATGGTTTCCAGCATTGTCTGGAAACTGGTTAACACATAAAATTCTGCTACAACATTCTCCAACAGCACCCTTGTCCAAGGCTGAGCTCCCACTCCACTGCCTCGGCTGGTTGAGGCACAGCCCTGGAATTATAAAAGACTTGAGCTTTATTTTTTTCTCCAGGAGATGGGTGGGAGACTTTTGATGGTACTATTTCCTGCTGGATGGACAGAATTTAGAAGAAAAATAAAACTTTAACCTCTTCACTCAACTATAGTGAGAAGACAATCTCACCACTGGGCAAGGTTTATTCTGCTGGGAAGCTCAGGCTATTCCCATGCTGGGTATAACACAAGGTCAACAGCAGCAGTCTCCAGGAATATTAATCTTTCACCCCTCAGACTGTGCCACGGGTAATTAATCACTTGATTGCATAACTTCTTGTAAGACAGGAAAAATAAGCTGCCTCTGCCAGCTTTTCAGACAAGCTATTTCACATACATTTGAACTTTCTTCCAGTACTTGTTGGGTTTTGATTGCAATGAATGATTTCTATCCAAAGCCTTTCCCAGCCATGGAAGAGCCAGACAGTATGGAGGCACACAACGTCCCAGTGCAACACTGGGGAGTGGGTCACTGTGCTGTTTTGAGGGGATATGTCCAGCCTCCCAATGGGTGGGGAAATGTACAGCATCCAGCAGAGCAGCTCAGCCCAGGGGGAATAGCAGAGCACCACGTTACCCTGCATTTTACATCTGTATGCGATTGAAAACAGAGTCTGGCCGAGTTGCTGCCGACCCCAGAGAGCTGCAACTTGCTTAAGAGCAAGGAAATCCTGGAGTTTAATCCTAGAAAGTGGAGTTGTGTTTTGCTACAATCACCTGGGACAAACCACTACGATAGGTCCAGCTGCAGGAGATGTTCAGGCCCTGGAAATCGTGTAAGGCTGTGAGGGGTGTTGAGCCAAGTGCATTCCTGGAGTGGTTGTATGTCAACTAATCCCATCTCCCCAGCATGCTGCAGGACTCTACCTTCCTTTCTACAGCTTTATTAAATGGCTGTGAGAAACCAAGGTTTTCTTTAAAAACATTTTGTATGATGTGGTAGTGGAGTGGGAAACAGTGATCCAAGACTATCTTGTGCCTCATGCTCACAAGGGCCACTCCCATAAACCAGTTTACTTCTAACTCTGAGCCTCTAATTTTGGGTGAAGGTGAAGGCATTCCTGACTGCCTCAATACTGGAGCACCCTTCAACAGCTCTGAGCATTTCACCACCCCACTGCTGCCTCCCAAAGCAGGTGGTGGCCATCCTTTGGCTCTTCGGATTTTCCCTCTTAAGTATTTGGTGAAGCTTCCCACTCACCATCTGAGTGGCTCAGAACATTTTCTTCCTGTACTGCCACTACCTAATGGTGATACATGGTGACATGGAAGCAGTCATGAGTTAAGTGTTCTCCTGAGTCCTAAAGTGGAGGGTTCTCAGTCACACACTGAAAAAATATTTAGTGGCCACAAGAACCAGAACTAGATGAGACTGATGGATGCAAGTACTATTCCTTAACAGGTCCTAGAAAAGCATTCAGGAAGCTTGGTTTGAAAGTGTTCCTGCAAAGATCACTTTGTCCTTTGGCTCCTAGGCAGCCCTTTGGTAAAAACAGAGAAAACTTCCCTGTATTAAGTGTTTTGAGATCCTTGCAGGAAAGATGCTAAGAAAGTGGGTGCCTTAGATATGGCTATGCAAGGCTACTTCATGCTCCAAGTGGTAGGTGACACATGGGGAACTGGCACAGTGAAATGCAGTTTTCCAAAGCCACAATGACTGGGTACAAGAGAGTAGAGCAGAAATCCCATGAACATGCAGTCACACTGCAGATGCTGCCCTAGAGGGTCATGCTTGCAGCTCATCTACCTAACCTAAGGTTCCCCAAACACCTCTGGAAGAAAAGAGGCAGAGAACAGCTCCTCACTTGATCAGGGTGCCAGAGACCTCCAATGAACACCCTACAGCTTTTTAGCTGGTTGCTCTGCCTTATGCTTCATGGAGCAAAGCCATCTATTAAGCAAGCTGTGATGGGAGTTCTGATACATTCCCAGCCGTGCACAGTAGCTTGTGCTCCTCATGCTCCTCACTGTGCAATGTGTGGCCACCAGCAGGTCACGCTCCATCTGGCCACACTTAAACGGCTATCAAGAATTGGTCACCCACATGAATTTCCTCTAACTCTGATGTTGCACCAATGTAATAGCATGACACTGCTGAAATTGAGACAAATTAAAACCAAGGCCAAGCGCAGTTATTCCCCAGGTACCTTTCACATGGATAAACAAGATAAAGTCTGGGAGGAAAAGCACAGGAAATGGTTCTATTTACAGAATGATCACACATCTTCCAAAAGCAACTGAGCCAGCTGGACAACTTACTATCTTGAACCACTCTCCTGCTGCAGGATGCTGCCCCTTCAGATTGGTTGGCAAGGAACTGAGAGTAGCTCAGAAAGCAACCGCCCAGGCAGTTCAGACATCAAAAAAAATAATAACTTCTAACAGGCGACGATGAGATGCAGGTGAGGACAGAATGGAGGGGCTGATGCCTTCAGCCAAACGGTGAGCAACGCACCAGGCAACTAGATGTCTTTGAGACAGCAGCAAAAGGACCAGTAGGAACCAGTTCACCCAAATATCTCACGGCTCATGGACCATGAAGCTTTCCAGTTTCCATCTGTAGAAACCTTGCTGCCAGCTCAGTTTCCTGGAAGGAGAATCTGCTTTAACCAAATCTTTAATCTGTTTCAGCTACTCCCATGACAGGCAATGCAGAACCAGCTTAGGTCAGAACTTTGGAGGTTCAAATCAACTGCAAAGCTCCTCAAGATATATTATTTCCTGTTCACTTGATAAGTGCAAGGAAGCCTTACCCATTGCCTTCCTCACTTTCTCCACTACTAATGGAGGAGAAGAAAAGAGGAACAGCATAGCCTGATCAGTTGGGGGTGTCACCTTATCATGACCAGCCACCTTATCATGACCAGCTACAGAGGTTTTGGGACAATAATATGCCATAGATGGGTGCAAATCAGCTAATTTACATTAGAAGTAATGGACCATCTAAGCTGAGCAAGCCAAGGACTGTGTTTTCTTAAGCAAAATTCAAATAGACAGCTGAAGGTGAGGTCACTGGTTGCTGCTGAGTGGCATCCTTACATTTAGTCTTGACCAGTGGTGGACAAAGCTGGTTTTCAGCAAAGTGCCCATCAACACCAGTCCCCTGTGCCTCTTGTCCAAGAGGCTGAAGACCAAAGTCCCATGATCTGGGTTTGAAGGAATGGCTATGGTCAGGAGCAATTACTTTTTTCCTAGCAGATTGCAATCAAACATTCAATTTTGACAAAATTAAGGTTAAATCACCCTGGATTTTGCACGTGTGCAACAGTGTTCGGATGTGTGAGTGTAGGCAGGAATTACTGAGGACAGCAAAATTAGGAAAGCTTCAGGTTGCATAATATCTGAAGTCTGTGAGTTAACATGAGACTGCTGCTGCCTCTTGCATTTCAAATTTTCCTGAGCAACTTTGTAAAGCATTGGTGGGGTAGGGGAAAATTTTGTTTTTCTCATTTACAGGACAGCTTAGCCAATGAGGCAACTGAATCAGTGGGTTTGGTGGGACACCTGCTGCCCATAGCAGCGTCCCAGAAACAAAAATATCTGTGGAGTCCATTTTGGATGTGAGAAGAGAGATTTGTGAATGTAATGCTTGTGGCTAAAGATGATGATACAGTGCTGACCTCACTGATTTTTTTTCTTTGCTCACCTCTCCCCTCCAAGATGGTTGCAAAGAAACGCCAAATTCCTTGCTGAAAATGCTAAGGCACATGGGGAACAGAGAGGTGATTCAAGACACCCAGCACGGCTTCAAGGGCAAGTCCTTCCTGACCAACATAGTGGCCTTCTATGATGGAGTGACAACAGCAGCAGACAAGGGGATGGATACAGGTGTCATTTATCTGGACTTCTGTAAGGTCTTTGACATGGTTCCCAACAACATCCTTCTCTTTAAACTGGAGAGAGATGGATTTGATGAGTGGACTGTTAGGTGGATAAGAAGATGATTGTATGGTCACATCAATGGCGTAGAGTCCCAACGGACATAGTGACAACTAATGTCCCTCAGGGGTCTGTATGGGGACAAGAGTTATTAAGTAACTTCACTAATGACACAGGTGAAGGGATTGTGTTCTGGGCTGCATCAAGAGAATTGTGGCCAGGAGGTTGAGGTAGGTGATTCTTACCCTCTACTCTGCTCTGGTGAGATCCCACCTGGAGTGCTGCATCCAGCTCTGGGGTCCCCAGCACAGGAAAGACATGGACTTACTGGAAAAAGTCCAAAGGAGGGCCACCAAGTTTATTAGAGAGATGGAGCAACTCTCCTATGAGGAAAGGCTGAGAAAACTTGGGTTGTTCAACCTGAAAAAGAGAAGTCTTCAGGTTGAACCAATTTCAGCCTTCCAGTACCTGAAGGGAGCCTACAGAAAAGACAGAGATGGACTTTCTAGAAGAGTATGTAGAGGCAGGACAAGGGGAAATGGCTTCAAACTTGAAGAAAGTAGGTTTACATTAGATATTAGCAAAAAATTGTTTACTTGGAGGGTGGTGCGATGCTGGAACAGGTTGCACAGAGAAGTTGTGGAGAAGTTGTTGATGGGGCTTCACTTCCAACCCCATTTCTGGAAGTGTTTAAGGCCAGGTTGGATGGATTCTGAGCAACCTGCTCTAGTGGAAGGAGTCCCTGTCCACAGCAGGGGGGTTGGAACTAGATGATCTTTAAGGTCTCTTCCAACCCGAACCACTCTACAATTCTATTATTCCTTAGGTTATTAATGTCTCAATACCTGCAAAACATTTTCATTGCTACCTGTTTACTGGGGAATGGAGAATAAGTATCTCAATATTATTTCTAATTCAGACAAGATGAAGATGGGTTACCCCTTTACAGGACAGTGTTTTAGCTGAGTCTTCAGATTGTATTGACCTTCTAATAGGTACTTTTCCTACTCCTCCAAGAATTTTGGCATTTTTGTGAAAGATTTTACACTAGCAGTGGAATTCATAAAGGTAGAAGAGGACTTCCAGGGATGCATCGATTATCTTACCACCTGTATATTCTGGGCCAGAGAGTTGAAAATAATAATTTAAAAAAACCCTCAAGGAACTTTACTCAAAATGAGCCGGTTGCTGTGAAGATATCAATGTACTGGGCTGGATGGGCAAGCTGTGAATCTAGCTGCAGAAATTCAATAACCGAGAAGAATCAATATTTTGGTTGGGAAATACTGAAGTCACTGGTTTGGTTGGAAACACCATTCCTCCAGTTTTACTGCTACAGTTTTACCATTAACCCTGTCACTTTCCATACCCCAGTCCATGCCCATTTAAACTGCAGGCTCAGTCTGCAAGTTGAATGGAGCATAGCTGTGCAATAGCATGAGGGATTGGCCAGGATGCAGTGTCCTCTACTAGCTTGGCCATGTGGTCATTGTTTACATGTTTCAGGGTCTTTAAGTAACTCCACTGGCTTCAGCAACACGATATTCTGCAAAAGAAAATGTGTTTAGCCCACCAACATGACCTTTACACAGCAGCTGCTTCCAATCTCCACTGCTTGCTGCTCACTAAAGAGCTCCAGAACCAAAAGAAACCAACACCTGTTTCTTGGCCCAGAGCTTTGGGTGTTCATAAGACAAAGTTTGTCATAAAATTGTTGGGATGCCAATCAGGGGAGACTTACAATCTAATTGTAACCTTGGCATGTGTTCCCACTGTAATATCCCTCACCAGGCCAGGGTGCGGTGCCTTTGCTTTCAGCCATTCGTGTGCCAGGAAAAATTGAGGCAAGAGGAGTAAAAATAAGCATTAAACATAGGACAATTGTTGTCATTGCACGTTAACAACTTCCCTGCTGCTGTGGAGATGGCATATGGAGGAGGCTTGGACTCTCCCACAGCCAGTTTTGGACCACATTGTAGATGGATGTGTTTTCTGTAGATTGACACCCCTGTCGTTTCAAGGAGAGAGTTTCTGTTTGTCAAAATTCTTCTGGAGCCTGTGTGGACCGTCCTGTCCTCTCCAGTGCTCACATACATGCTCACATTGCTACTCCTAACACCCTCCAGACAACACAGCTCCTGTAGCACCAGGGAGAGCTGGGTGTGACAGGCTCCCAAACATGAAACCCAACCCGAGCAACCTGCCTGCCAGCAATTAGTCCTTGACACAAATGACTATGGGTTGTGCTATTCAGTCAGCCATCCTACCATCCTCTGGCTGTCAGTGTACCAGTGTACCAGATACCAGTGTATCTGCAGCCACTGAAAATAAGAAGATCTGAATTCTTTTTGGCAGCTGCAAGAAGCTGGAGTGGCCAGCAAAAGATGAAATCTCTACTAGGTCAGTCATTGTTTTTTTTCTTTTTGCAAACCATGTATTAAAAAGGCTCTCCCACCCAAGGAGACATCATATGAGGGAAAAGTAAAGCTAAGTTACAACTTCTTAAAAACAGGACATTTATATTTTAAAAACAGCATTTTATATTTTCTTCCCTCCCCCATTACTGTGCAGAGCCACTCCACCCACATGAAACTGGTGTCTGATTCACTCTCGTGTCTCACTTGGAAAGAGGCTTTCCACCAACGGGGGCACCTGGTCAAGAGCATGACATTCAGGGTGGTGTTGCCTCTTTACACTTCAAATCATTTCAAACAGCTTTATATCTATGACTACAGGGACCTTTGCATACACATAAGCATTACCAATGGGAGAGACATGTCGTCACATCCTTGCAGTAAGCATAGAGATCAGATCTTTTGGAAAGTTAGTCTTCTTGGGCCAATCTAACTCAGTGGCTCAAACAATCAGACTTCTCTTCTGTATCAGTTTGTTTGCAGTGTGACGCTCCTCAGGCAGCAAGTTACCCTCTGCTATTCTGGGAATACACATTTGACCTCTGTTACAGGGGTTTATTGTCAACATATGTCCACTGGGAGCCTCAGCAACTTCTCCCATTGTCTATTGTCTTATAAAGAGGCTTATAAAAGCACTGCAGCAAAGTCAATAATGCACCAAAGTGGAAATTGCTGGCAACTCAGAAGCTTAACTTTCAGCTTCTGTGTCTTGCAGTGCTAGGAGAGGCAAGCCAAGGGGGAGGAATATGCAGAATATGCAGCTTGCTTTTCTTGATGTCCCTACGCCTTCACACTTGATTGTGTCAGGATGCAGAGCTGCCATGCTGCTGCAGGGTTGCTTGATGTGTGGCAAGGAGGAGTCCACTGATGCCAAAAGAATTGTGTGAACTGGGGTTCTTGGTCTTCCATGGCTTCAAGGGGAAAAACTGGAAAAAGAAAGAGGGGAAATCTGGTGGCAAAGAAGCTTTTCTGGCTGACCCTAAAGTGGAGTGCAATTTCTTCTTTACCAAAACTCCCAGTGTGTGGCTGAGCTATTGTAGTGAGCACAGACAAATTTGTATTTTTGCACTTAAAAATGAAGTCACTCAATTTAATGCATGAATGAAACAAACCCTTGGGAGAATGTCCACCCAAGGGAAGGCAATATCCCATGAGATCAGTTTAGTCATCTGCAGTGTCATAACCCTCAACCCCCAAACTTTGATGTGCAAAGGCAAAATCCCCTCTGATGTTTGAGATGGCCCCACCACTTCCAATTTGTTGCTGTGGCCAAGCAAACAAAGGCCATGCACAGGCATTTTGGGAAAAAGAGCGAAGGTCTTCCCCATGCAGAGCAGCATCCAGCATCTGAACAAGACACAGCTTACTTCTTTTCCTGGGCCACCAGATCTGACAGAGGGAGCAGGAAAGGACAAAATGGGAAAATCAAAGACTTGCATTAGTTTTGCTGCCAGAGGCATCCTATCCACTCTGGTGACAGCAAAGGAGACATTACATCCCTCAAAAGCCATCAGTTCCAGGGCCAACCATACACCAGCTGGTGGGACACGCTGTGCTGTTCACCACTAATGCTCAGCTATGGGCAAAGGGAAGCTATGAGTGTGACCATGGCTACACGAGCAAGAGAAGAGCAGAATAATAATTTAAAAAAAAAAAAAAAAATCACTCAACAAAGAGGAAAATAGAGCGGAAACATGAAAGAGACAGAAAGACATTGTGGACTCCACTAGACACCCCTGTTGCACCTCTTCCCACATGCCACCAAAGGTGGTGAGGTCAAGGAAGAGTTTTGAGTCTCTCTTTATATTTTTAATGCACTTTCACTGTGTCTTCTCCGCTGCCCCAGAACTGTTTACTGCCCATGGTCATGCCTCTTTCACCAGGAAAGCAAAGGCTCCCATCCCAACCGAGAATACTTAAGAGTTGCTCAAGTGTCTGCAAAGGTTATGTTGCCCTGTTTTCTGAAGGCAAAGCAGTTTTATCTGGAAAAGGAAGAAAAACTTTTAACAGCAACAGCAGCAGCAACAACAAAAACTGAACAACCCATGGTGTTTGTTTGCAAGAGCACATTCATTGGTGTCTAGGGGGTTGACTCAGTCCAAAATGAAAAGGGGTGGCACCAGGCAAGCTCTCCTGATAAACAAGTCCACCTCCCACCATGAGGTGGTCAGAGAGCTGGCTTTCCTCACCTTGCCAGGCAGCCCTAGCCTTCTCCCCCAAGGGACCCTTCCCTTCCATGAAACATTGCGGTACTGATGGGTGAGTAGCTGCCACCCTTCACGGTGTAGCCCCTGCAAGGTAGAGAAGGATATTGGCATGAAAATCTGGGGTCCATGTCTGCTTGGGCATCCCTATGGAGGAAATGGGAAGGTCTCACACCTACATTCCCTCTAGTCTGCAGGGCTGTGTCCCTCCTTGGTGCCTTTCATGCCTGACTGTGTGAAAGAAACCTCAGATTGTCTTGCTTGGCACATGGGGAAGAGCAGAAGCTCCCACAAAGCATGCCAGATCTCATCCAGCTCCATCTGCAGCCATCTCACCAGCCACAACTCTGTAGGCAAGACAGAGAGGTTGTGCCTGAGCTGCTCGGGGTGCATAACACATCATCAGATCATGCAGCCTGATTCAGTGATCAAAAGGACACAGTAAAGCCATCAGGATATGTGCTAAGATGGGTACAACATATGTATAAGGAAGGCTAAGTAAAAGTCTCAGAAATAGCATCTGTGATTCACTGGCCATCCCAAATCAAGTTGTAAAGTACAAGTCACCCAGCAGATGCACATCCAAAATACCTCCAAAAGATTAACAGTCACGCACTTTCTGAGCCGTCACTTTTAGCTGTGATTAATATCTGAATTTTAGAGTTACTAATACAATGTTGCTTCTCAAAAGCCTGGTCAACTTCCTTAAACTGAGCAAATGCAGATTTGCTCTAAGCCCTGAAAAGAAATACTTTTAAAGATGCAGAGGCTCAGTGTTGCAAAAAAAAAAAAAAATTCAAATGAAAGGATCAACTCTCTAGAGCCATCAGCACCTTCACACCTCACTGTACATACAAAGAGAGGAGTCCATTTCCTCTCTAAGCCCAGGCAGTGGGAACGTACTTTGCTTATATGCCGTTCTCTAGAAAAATGTTTTTTCCACATCCAGCCCAACAGAATCTGTGTCCATGCCATGATGCAGGTGAGGAGAAGGGCTTTTGGAGGGGACATATTGCCTGGTTTCAGGACTACCCCCCTCTGCATGACCACCATATCACCCTCCAGTAAATGGGTATCCAGCTTTGGTTCTACAGCTGCATTACTCAGATGATCCTCTTCCAGCTCTGATTTCACTTCTCCTTAAAAGTGCTTTGCTATTAAACATGGAAGTAAAGCAGCCATTTGGACCCTAAAGCTTAAAAACCTCAGGAGTCACAAATCTTCCATTTATGCCTTTCTTATGTGGTCCAGACACATTTTTCAGGCTTGTAGCATCGTCTGAAGCCTATTTTCCTTCATTTTGCCTCTGAAATTGGCACTGGAGTCTGTTTGCACTATGTAATCAGAAGGTATATTTGTCACCGCAGCACTACATCTCACATGGAAAATGGTCTCTCTCATTTCTTCCCCCTGTAATTCTCAGAGTGGCTTGGCACTGTCGGGGACAGGTGCTTAGGAAATGCTGATATATGGCAATTTTATGTTATTACCTGAAGCTGAAACTTGTTTGCAATACTGATATAACAGAGGACTACTACTCTGCTTCAACTAAACTTTGAATTTATTAACAGCATGCAGGCCGGGAATGTGAATAGCTGGCAAAGCTGCATCCTCTAGCATCTGTAGAAAGACATTATGAATTGGAAACCCCTTATTCGGTTAAGAAATTATTTCAGAAATCCAGAGCACAAGTGGCAAGATCTGATTGGCTATTGGCGATGTCAGACACGTGTCAATAATATTACCTAATGGGTTTTCCTTGTCTTTATTCATAAGTTCCATTTCATGCAGCCATTTTCCCAAAGGGTAATTATGACACTTTTTGGGTGGCTTTGCTCTTTTGGCCTTTGGCCTCATGCCTCAAAAAACCATGCAGGGTATCCAATCTCATAGAAAGTCTTTGTGGCCAGTTGTGCTTTCTGGAGTAAGTACCTTTTTCTTTTTTTTTTCCTCCCCTAACTTAAATAAGCCATGTAAATACTTCAAAATATCCTTAGTTTCCATCAGTCCTATGACATCATTGCCCACCCCAAAGGAAGAGCTACGCCCCACACCTCTGGCCAGCTGAGGAAAACACCGCTGGTAGGATGCCCATTTTTCTTGGAGCAGAGTAACACATACGAGAGCATGTTCTATGTGAAAGGACATTTTGGAGCAACTGTTTTACTTAACATTGTATATTTACACAGCTCTCGTGTCTTCAAACATAGGACGCAGTTGGTAGCCTCAGAGCTGATATTTACCTGTTTTAGTACATCTTGGGATATATTTGGGTTTGGATATTTTTTGAAGATGAGTGACAAGACTCTTTACCCATGCACTTTTAGTTTCCTTCAAATTTGAAGTTGATTTTTATACCATATTATACCCATATTTATTTAAGTTTCCCACATTCTGTCAAAATCTGTTTACACAAAGAACATTTGTTTTCACTACTGCTTGTGAGGAATGAATATAATAAGTGCCAAGGGATTTTAAGAAGTTGAGAGAATTAGTGTTTGGAAACAATACATTCAGCTATTTCTTAGGGGAAGATTCATGGAGCACAGACATATTCTCCACTAAATCTATCAGAAAGAAGTAGTTCTCATGGAGACAAAGCATATCCAGTCTCCTCTCAAGTTTCAAACATATTATAAAATAGAGAGTTTCTGGAAAAAAAAAGAACAGAACATTTTTCTTTCTTTTTTTTTCAGAAAAGAAAAAAAAGCATAAAGTAGGTTAAGATCGTTTTGCTTGTTGAAGTCGAAATCTGAAGTCTGGCACTGAAAACTGCTGTTCACTGCTACCCAACAGCATCCTTTTCCACTTGCACTGCTTCACCGTGATGTGTACTGGAATAAATGTTATGACCAAATTATTTGTCAGAGGTTGTTTGTCGTAGCTTTAATGCACCACTGTAAATTTCAGCATGTACTGGACCGGGTAATTCTGGTTTTAAGACTATCATAAAGAATATTTTAGCCCATCAAATGATGCTTGCTTCTACATTTTTGTATCTCAGAGGCTGATGTTGCAAAATATCAGGGCTAAATCTGAAGCTTTAATTTGCAAATAAGGAAAGGTAAAAAGAAGGATCAATCTATACCATATTTTGTAGCATTATTTAGAAAATTAACAGAGCAGCTGCTTGTGAGGTAATTCTCATCTCATTTGCTACTGAGTTGCAGATTTAGTAATGGCTCCCAAAACATCAGCATTAGCATTACCAGTTACAAATGCTGACACTTTATCAAAATTCATGTGATTTGATTTTAGATATTATACTACCCTTTACATTTCAAATATTCCTAGGAGATTTCCTCTCCTATCTGGAAAATAATGAAGTGTGTAATGGGTTATTCCCTTCTTGACTGTGTCCTAACAAGCTAGAAACATGGGGTTATTTCCATGGAAGCAGTACCAAAAAAAAAAAAAAGAAAGAAGAAAGAAAAAAAAAAAGGAAAAAAAAAAGAAGACAAGACCTTTTTACCAAGCCTTTGATTATAGATTTACTTGGATGCAAACACACAGCTGAACGGATGTATTTTGGTTATGCATGAATGCCAGACAATACCCCATATTCTCTGCTCTCTATTGAGGTTTTTAAACACAACTGTAATATAGTTTGATTCATTTGCATGCCTTCTGTAGAAGACATCTCAGTTATTTTGTCTTTTAAAGTCGCTAAGCACCAACCACCTGAAAGCTTTTTCTGGAGGTTTGTTGTTAGAGGCTAATCTAGAATATATTTATGATCCACTTATTTTCCCTGTTGCCTTAAACCTGGCTGTACATCATGGGCTGACAACATCTTCCTGCAGAAAAAGCTTTGTGGCAAATATAATTTTCTTTACTGCTCGATAATAAATGGCTTATTTTCTTACCAAAAGCCCTGCAGCCCTCTCCTGCCCTGCAGAACACTAATTCCTACCAGCCTACCCAGTGCTAGGTTCTCCCACGAAAAAAGCTTTCAGCTTGAACTGCGCTGACCATGAAGCACAAGAACTTGCAGGAGACAGGCCCTGCCTCCCAAAGAAAGCACCTGTAGAAGAGGAAATTATTATCTTTTATCCATGGCCTTTCTTGGTTAGAGAAGCAATGTGACTTTTCTCCTCCTTTTCCCAGAGCAGCCTCCAAACACCCATTCTTGCTGTCAGTCTTAAACCCACGAAAAAAAAGTCAGGGCAGCCTGCAGGAACACAGGTATTGCTAGGGAAGTTCACAATGTAAGACAGCAACAAGAGTCCTCAGCTGTCCAAAGTCACCAGAGAGAGGGCCAAGTCCATAGATCTTCCCATTTAGGTGTACTATGATGCTGGACATCATGTTAAATATTCAGCGATCATTGCTTTTGATGGAGGACTGTTCCTGTCTGTACTCAAGTCCTGGCCTCTCTCCTAATCAATTTTCCTGAGGCAATATGTTGTCAACAGTGCATGTGCCTCCTATTCTTCATAGAGAAGAACACAGAAATTTGAAGGGTTTCTCCTGAGTTCCAGGGTAAGACATCAAGTAGATCCTGCTAATGCCTTCGCCAGGATGTCTTACGAAGCTTGGCAATGAGCTTGCTCCATGCTGTCCTCATCCAGGCTTAGGTCTGCAGCTTATTTGCTTTTTGTTTCTGGAAACCATCTCCTAAGAGGCCTGGGCAGGTATCTTTGATATTTTTTCCACCACATATTCAGCACAAAACCCATGAGGCAGGAAGCCTTTTGAGATTACAGATGGTGCACAGAACAATAATGCAACTTGTGTGAAGTGTCAACTGAATTGGAACTTGATGAGTCCCAAAAGCGATCCCCAACCCTCAGAAAGCCAGTGGAGAGCCCCATCACTTAAGCCAAGTCACACAACATATTTGTCTCATGACTAGATTGACATGATCCAAATTCAGGGATGTTTTTTCCAGGCCACAAGCTGATGCAAAGCAAATACAATTGTTCTATGAACAGTCTCTTTCATTTGTTTAGGGTTCGTCATTTCCACGGGCCTCTCATTAATAAATGAGTACACAGGAATATTAGCGTAACGTTAACGGCCGGGGGGCATTTCGTGGAAGATTTGAAGTGACTGGTCACAGAAAAATCATGTGAAGTCTTTCCATGGGTTAAGCAATGAGCCTGCTGCCTCCATGAGGTGGCTCTGGTTTGTTTTGCTACCTTGGGCTCGAAACTAACAGCTGTGCTTAACCACGACAGCCACAGGGATAAAGCAGGGCGGATGCCACACGCCCTGGTGCAGGGATCATGCTCCATGAGGTAGCATTAGGAAAGGCTCCCACCACCCTCTCCCAGCTCCATACACACATCCCTGCCCTCCCTGATAGCCACAGCCCCCTCTCAGCTGCTGTTTATTTTTCCTAGATTTTATAGTGTAAAAGCTATAGAATAAATAGCTCATGTGGGGGGAAAGCAAAGCACCAACCTAAAATAGGAAAAGTAGTCACAACGAGGATAGGAGAGAGGCAGACTCCTGCAGCTAATAATTCTCTGCGTGGCCTAGAATAAGCTAAATCAGGACTGTTGGGAGGCGTCCCCAGGGATCTGCGCTGCCTGGCTCTCCAGATGAAGAGCTTGTCTGGCTGGGCAGATCCCATCCCTCACTTCATTAAAGGACAAGACCCTACACTGCCAGAGATTCTGCATTTAAAAAAGGGAAAGAGATTTGGGAAATCCTCTGGTGATCCTTCAGTACCTGTTTCACTGAAGACTTCAGGACCTTCGGCAACCTGAACCAGGGCAGCCACAGCAGAAATGCACATTTGTGCATTTCCCTGGACTCAGTATCCCCATTCCTACCTGCCATTTTTCATCAGCTGCTACCCTGTCCCCCAAGATGCCTGTTTCTGCAGGGCCAATCCTGGTTGTAATCCCTTGGGTTACTCAGGTAGTAAGTGAAACAAAGGGTAATAGTGCTGGAGGCAGCAAGGGGAAGCCAAAGGGAAAGCACACTGAGATTGAGGCAGGTCATGACACTGGTGTTCCTCGAAATTGGAGGCAGCCACACCTCTTCCCGCATGCGGCTGGACCCCGGGGCAGGCAGCGCGCCGCTTCCTGTTATTAGAAAACCTCAGGATGCTCTCGCAAGAGGAGAGCTCATTAGCAAGTGAGTCAGGAGAAAAGGAAAGAGCACTGCCCCATGCAGCCCTGGCCGTGGGCAGCGAGCTGGAGCTGCCCAACTCATCCCACTTGTGGGGTCATGCCCAAGGAGCAGAGAGAAAGAGCGAGCATGGGCACACATGCACTGGCACCATCACGGCTGAGCGTGGCGAGTATCTATGCTCACGAATCCATCTCAAATTCCCAAGAAAAACAGGAAATACAGCCGTTAATTTTCTGTTTCGCTTGCTTTGGGGCGAGCCCACATCCCGCAAGGCCCGGAGCCAAAGAGCCCCACAGAGCCTTGGGGTGGGGGACGCTCAGATGAGATAATCATCCACTCTCGAGTCGTGAGAGAAGAAAATAATAATGATAATTAAAAAAGCAAGCAGCCACCACAGCAAACAAAAGCAGGGAGGCCAAACACACATTCAGCAGCCACAGGGAGGGACAACTGCAGCCCTGTCCTCGCTAGAAGGGACCGGGCAGGCAGGAAGCACCTCGGCTGCTGCCGTGCTCGTCGTGCACTCACTGTGCTCTCTTCTCCCCGCGGCCACACATTATCATCATTTATTCATTCTGTGACCTTGAAATCCCTCTCCCCTACCAGAAAAACAACTAATCCCCGTCAGAAAAGTGGGCTCTACAAAAAGGAGGGAAAAAGAAAAGCAAAAAAGTCTAAAAAAAAAATAAAAATCACGCAACCTCCCATGTTGCTTGTATTAGGTCAGATGGGAGAACTTATTTAATTAGTGACTTTTATAGGGCTTTATTTTTCGATGCCCAGTGGAATAGTTAAGATTGGTAATAAGAAAGAAGTCTGGTCCCGTGCCAGCCCTCCTAAGACAATGGTGCAGGGAGGAAAGAGCTGAGCAATATATTTGAATGTTTTCAATGCCTTGGGTATTTGGTGGTTTTTTTTAAACTTTATTTTTCAGTGCCATATTCTAAAACCATTTGAGGGGTGTACATAGAGGGGAGGAGAAGGAAATTGTTCAGGGTGGCCTGAGGGGAGGATAACAATGAATAATGGAACAAACCCGGGCAAACTGCTTCTTGCTCTTGTTTCTCCAGGGCAGGGGAACTTACCCCTGAATGAGACCCACTTCAGCACAGAAAGAGGATGTCTGGCAGGTGGCCAAACACCAAATTTTTGTTGTATACAGAGGCGTAAGGGTCAGGTGCAAAATCATGATAGGTAACTAGGAGGAGGAAGTAAATGATGAGTGCAATTTGCTGCTCTGTTCGTACTACTGTCCCTTCTCACAACCTGCTTCTGCTGCTCATCCCCATCCCAAGAAAGCACTGTGGGCTTTTTCCTCCCATGCTTTCCACTGAAGGAATAGGGAAGGAGGATTCAGCTTTACAAATTTCCCATCAAAGGACTATGCATTTCTCAGCCTGTGGGACAAGCTGCAGATGCCAGGGCATGGGGCACCTTCCCCAACAGCCTTGGCCCATGCAGCACACATCCCGAGCAGCTCAAGACCACGGTCTGAGGCTGAAATGCAGCATACAGAGTATAAACCAAAACAGATGCTGTGTTTCAGATTTTATGGTGGTAGGCTTTTGCTCTCTTCGGGCCCAAAAGCTGTGCTACCCACTCACCTCCCACTGATAGGGGAAATTCCAGAGGCTGACAGCAAAGCTCTTCAATGCCAAGGGTTTGACGGACATTCATAGGCCACCATCTAAGACAGTAGCCTCACCAGTGGCCAAAAAGCCCCATGCAGCCTAGTTGCTCAGTAGCCAAACTTTGGGAGGGCAGTCAGCCTGTTTCCTGACAGCAAGAAGAATAATGAAACAGCATTTAATAAATTCCTAGCAAGCGCAACCAAAAAAATAAAAGCCAAAAAAAAAAAAAAAAAAAAAAAAAAA
>WEKY01019604.1:471171-482880 GCA_013390045.1 Picathartes gymnocephalus | reverse complement strand
AAAAAAGAAAAAAAAAAAAGAAAAAAGAAAAAAAGCCCTGTTGAGCTTTGTCCTTTGCAAAATTAAAAATATGGTTGTTTTGCTCCACGGGAGGAACAGCGGAATCAGCTTTAAAATCGACAGCAGATTTGGCCAGATTCCACAGCCCTTTTGGCTTCAGCTTCCTTCCAATGGTTATCTCCCTGCCAATTTGGAGTGCTCAGGACACAGATACACACCTGATGATACGCTGAGTAATGGCCTTGGCTTGCAGCTATCTGGTCCATGCAGCAGGGAAGTGGGAGGGTGGATATTTATCAGAGGCCTTCATCTGAGCAGTCGTGGCTTCCACATGGCCGCAGCTCCCTGGTGTGAGGGCCAGTGCTGCATCACACCAGAAGGGATGTAGCTGATGGTACCTGAAGGGTGTGTGGTGGTCCCCAGGGTTCAGCAGGGGACTGGCTGCAGAGAAACCAGCTGAACTCCTTGATGGCTTCAAGTAAAGCAAATAGACATTCTGGCATTTAAAAGTCAGGTGAATTCACGCTGTAGAGATGGTGTTTGGAGGGCACTCCTGCTGAGTGCCAGCTGAAGCACCCAGGCTCCCAGTACCCAGCCTGCCTTTTGCTGTTGTTCTGCACACCCTCAGCTGCTCCTACCTACCTCTCACTCCATCCTCACCAACAGCAGCACCGTTGTGAAGCAGCACCCTCCATGCCATCTCCTGGTCCACAGGGAGGGGATTTTTTTGGGAGGGACATGGGAAAGTCAGGAGCACTGCACTGCAGCAGCAGCTGAGAGGCCAGAAGGGCCCTTGCGCAATGACAGAAACTTTAGGAGCCCGTCCTGGTATCTATATGGTTATTTGTATCACTGCTGACAAGAAGGAGCTTTCAGCACTGCAGCTTGGGTGACAATATTTCTTTCCTCACTGTTCCTGCCTTGACATCAGTGAGAGAGCAAGGGATCCACAAGGGCATTGTAAGATAGAAAAGACAATTAAAAGAAGTTAGAAATGGGAAAGGACATGTCATAAAAGCCGTTATTAAGCCTTCCCTTCAGTCCCTCCACATTTTTCATGGGGATAAATGTTCCCTCTGCAAAAGGAAATTTGGAAAATTTCCACCTATTCTACTGGCTGCATCCATGAGAGTATTTCTGCCTCTGGCAATAGATTCTGCTCGAGTCTCGCTATGCCGAAGAGACATACGGCTCCGACGTATGGCTCCAGTATATTTCTTGAGCGACGAGGGCTGGTGTGAGCAATACAGCAGGAGGTGCTACAAATAGGCAGAAAGTTTTGCAAAAACACAGAGTGGGAAGAGTGTGCTGTTGCAGCTAAAACCTGTGCTTTCTACATCTAATGCAAACAGTCCTCTGCTTCCAAAATTGCACAAAGCTGGCAGCTAAAATAACTGCTTTTTGACCTTTTTATCTTCTCCAATCTCTCTGAGCCTTGCCATTCTCCTTTTGCCGTCCCCCACCACCTGCTTTTGTCATTAGCAATAATCAGCAGCAATAAATAGGAGACATTTCATTGCTGAGGAAGCAGCCTGAGATATTTTGGGCCAAGCCATCCGGGCTGGAGCTCTCAGACCCCACTGGCCAGCAGGAAAAGACACAGCTAAAGTCACCTTACTGCCTATTGTGGAGTTACAAGTTCTGCTGTGAGCGATGTGCCCACACACAGCAGCTAGGAGGGTCAGGTCCCAGCCGGAAGTTGGCTGGGCTGGAGAGGAATTACCACCCAGCAGGGGTTTCTGGAAAAGCAAAGGAAAGAAGGAGGAAAAAAACCCCCAGGGGCAGCAGGGCTGAAGCAAAACCCAAGTACAATACATGTCTGGTGGGACTAGTGGAAGGGAAGAGAGGAGATCTCTGCTATGGGATGGACAGAGAGGTTTGTGCAGGTCCCTGAAGGACTTGCAGAAGAGGAGACCTCCTGTTTGGTTTGAGGGTCTGCAATGATGTGACTGAGAGGGGACAGGACCCCAGACTGGGGAGGATGGATCATCAAGGCAGTGGGATGGAGGTGCTCTTTTAGGTGCCCAGCTCTAAAGAGCTATCTGCAGCGGTACCTTTAAGGCTCTGGGTCTCACGTGCTTCAGTCACGTTTTAAAAATAGGACAGGAGGCTTCCACGTCACTTAGGTATTTTGGAAAATTTTACTCAGCCTTTCTGCAGCTCCTGTCAGTCCTTCTCAGTGTGGTGCCGAGATGCATTCATGGCACATATACAAATAGCACAATTTCCTGGCCCCTCTCCGCCACCTTGAAGGACTTGATAGCTGGATTTGATGATCTTAAAGTTCTTTTCAACCTTAATGATTCTATGACTTCCTCAGGTCTCCTTCACGCCTCACCAAGAAATGTTGGGGGGAGGGATGATGCCTCTGGCTCTCCCGGCAGCAGTGCCCCCCTGTCCTTGTGGTGTCAAACAAGACACCAAAAAGCATGAGCCCCACAGTAACCAGAACAAAGGCCATCTCAGCAAGGAGATGCTTTTACCTCCAGGGCAGAGGCGATGTCCGGGTTCAACTTCCTCCTCGTTTCCAGGGACTTTGCCACTATGGGGTAAGCTGCCCCAACACAGAGCCTCTGGGGTCTCTGCTGCAACCCAGCGGAAAGATGACAGCACAAGACATTTGCAGACCCCTTCACCTGCCCTGGAGTCACTGCTGGACAAAAATATCAATAGAGAAGGAGATCGGGGTAAGAACACTGCCCGGTATGCTGCCAATTACAGGAGTTAGCAGTGGGGAAGGATGTTTCCTATTTGGGCTTTTTCAGATTGGAAAACTCCACAAAGTTCAGCTCAGACAGCCCTATCAAGATTGTAGGGACTGTTTGTTCCCAGTTTTGGCAGGGTCGTGAATGATGCATGAGTAACAGCATCCCCTAATTAGTGTAATATGCTGTACCAGGTTAGAACGCATTCTCTAATTCTGTTTTTCCTCTGCATGTTTGTGTGTATTTCTCTTTAAAGGAGAAGGGAAAGAACTGACAACATTGCAGTTGTGTTTTTGTTGGTTGGGGCACTGATGAACCCTGTTCCGATTGGGCTGGTTATGAATCACTGGAGAGCCATATCCACACCAAACACTGCTGCAGCCAACCTGATGTCTGTTTGGCAGTTGCACTGAGCAAAAGCTCCTTAATTATTGTTTTTTTGCTGTCTGAATCCTAGTGGAATAAAGAGAAAAGAACAAACTACCTTTGAATTTGGGAGGCTGGGTGCATAGGACGGTGTCCGTGTGTGAGCACCTGCATATGTACTCATGTACTAATACACACACGGTTTGCTTTGGCTCCGGGGATAAAGCAGAAACCTCCCTCAATGATTTTATTTGCCTTTGTCAATCTGACTCCCTTTCTTCCCTTCCTTGGCTGTTTTTGTTTGGGGCATTTGCAACATGCCCATCTCATTCCAGCCATGGGGAACGGTATTTTCCTCACTGTGACCACAAAGGACATCACCTGCCCTCCCCCCCTTCCTCCTGCAGCACATCCCCCCTGTGCTGCTGTACCCAGGAGCTGCTCTGCCACTCCCCAGCCACCACCTCTGCCCACTCTTTGGGGAGGGAGCCTTCATCCACACGGCATCAGCACCTGTCCTCTGCCCCAAGCATTTCTCCCACTCCCACACCAAGAGAAGCGCTGACACCCTCCCTGAAATCCTGGGTTTAGCCCCTTCTCCTCTGAATCATGCTTCTTCCAGAAAGGGATGCCTTGAAATCGCCCTCCTTTTTCACCTTTCCTCCAGGGCTTGCGGGAGCCACCGGAAAGGTGCCACTGGACGATGGCAAGCCTCAGCTCTGGCCAGCACCACTGCCGCTTTTTCCCACAGGACCCTCTTGGCCAAGGAGAGATCACTGGTGTCGAAGGCTGCGGAGCAGAGCGACACCACGATCTCGGACCGGTGCGGTAAGAGAAAGCTCTCTCCCACTGGGTAACCCAGCAGCAACTGCTATTTCAGTAAACATATCATTTTGTGCTCAGTAAACACACATTCCAGAGGAATGCTCTCATTGTTTTTTTGCTCTGTAATGCATTAATGAAGAAATAAAGTTTAGGTTGTGTAATGGTGACAGCTTGAAGTCATTTTGCCTAGTGTTATTTCTCAGCAAAGGCTCAGCTCTCCCTGGAATGGGAGAAAGAAAAGACAACCAGATTTCACTTCAAACTCACCAACATGTGCAAAAAACCAATCAAAAAACAACAGCAATTAACTCGCTTCCACATGCCCCAGTAAAACTACCTCTCTCACTCACTCCGAGCTTTGTCACGTATGGGGCTGTTTATGGAGGAGACAATACAAAGTGGGTTTATACAAGGCTCTTGTTTTAATTTTTGTTTTATATCCACTGGAACCCTCAAGTAGTGAATTCATTTCCTGATATAGTAAACATTTCTGATGGCCAGGATTCTTTCTCTTTTCCCAAATGAACACAAACCCCTGGTCTAACTCACCAGCAGTGCAGTCTATACAAACAGACCCATCAGCTAAATTTTCAAAGAATGCATCTTAAGCACACAGCTAGGAAAATAAACAAACAGCAACGCCTTCATGAGAGCCCAGCAGACCCTGCCGCAAGCAGGAAGCTTTCCTTCCCCAAATTTGCTCAAGCCCTCCACTGCATGTGGAAAAACCATCAGCTTTTCCCCATTACTACAGAAAACAACCTCATCCTTGTAGCTGCACACCCATGGGTGATGGCTCACTGCTACATGAGCTCCAAAGCCCCTCTGATTTGTGACCCTATTTGCACTATGCAAATGTCTTCTGACAGCTCTCTTTTCCTGTCATTAAAACAAACAATGGCCCCTGAAACCAAAAAGGAAATCAGTAACAGGCGAAAGCTGTTCTTTTTTTTTCTTCGCTTTTTTTTTCTTTTTAATATTTTTTTTTCTGGTTCTGGGACTAACTGTTAGTAATTATCCTGAAATATTCACTAACCTTTTATTCTCCCAAACTGTTTTACTCATCCTAGTGGTCAGCCCAACATGTCTAGTATAATTGCACTTCCAAAAGACCTAAAAATGAAAAAAAATCAAAACAAAGATCTATCAGGCAGAAAACACCTCCTGTCTTCCTGTGGGTTTACATATCTATATTCATACACATATGGAAAAAAAAGAATCATATTACTGATTTAAGGAGCATTAAATATAGAACCTAGTGTATGAAGCAATGAGAAATAAGAAGATATTTAGGGCTGGGGGAGGAGGTTCTCAGGGAGGAAGATTCACCTTTCTCTGTAGTCATCTCTCTACTTTCCAGAGCATCCATCCTGTCCTACACTCTACATCCAGCCCCAAAAACGCATTGTTGATGGCCATGCCTTGCCAATGGCAGGTAGAGGACACCTGATTCCACTCCTTCCAGTACACAGATGCTCTGCTTTTGATTTCAGTGGGAAAATTTACATTCAGAGACTTCAGCATACTTATACACTCCTGGGATTTGTCACTTTGTCTTTTAAATAATACGATATACATAATCCTAAACTGGGACAGTTTCCCACCCCATCACACAAGCTTTGTGCCTGTAGGGCTCAGTTGAAGTCAATGGTGTTAATGTTGACATAAAATCATGGTGACCAAGTGGGAAATTAGTCCCATAACACTTGATTGTCTTTTGCAAAAATTTTCTAAATGGTCTTAATGGTTTTGTTTGTGGTATGTGTTTCTTACTCCTGATTGTACTTCTGCCAAGTTGTACTTTTAACTGTAAACACTGGCCTCTCAGAAAATTTGAAGTAAAGCAAACCAGAAAAGATGTTCAAAATAATGTTACAACCTAATTTAATTTATTCCTTGGTAATTGCATTTGTAGATAATGAACAAGGCAAACAAAACAGAACCCAAGCCCTTCCAGCCTTGCGATTGCTTTCACATGTGGACACACCAGTTACAGCCAGCATATGGTTAAGTCTCTGTCTGCATCAGAAAAAGAGTGTGGAAGATAGGGGGCAATTTGAGGTGACATCAGTCTTGGATCTCTGCTTGTGGGTTCCACCTATTAAACATTAGCCCATCTACCCACCTTGGCAAGCCCACCCAGTCAGCTCTTCCTCTTTCTGCAGTCCCCATCCTTAATTCTTCCAGTATCAATCGATCCACTCCACATGTCGATCCCGGAGTAAATATAGCTGGGTGACTGCTTGCCAAATTCAATTAACCATGCAATTGTAGTCCTGTCTCCTGGCTCTGTTCCAGTAGGATATTTGCATGCTCTCTTGATTTTAATCTCATGAACTGCTCCATGTAAATCCTCTTGAACTTAGGCCGCTGTCTGCAAATGCTACAGTAACTTTACAGATGTGTTTGACATGCCCTTATTACGTGAATGGTTTCTTTGGCTGTTTCTCAGTCTTTGGGCTGCTTGTAAACTATGCAGCCTGACTGCAGTTCAACTATTTGTTGTTTTTTTGTTAATTTTCATTTGTACTCTCCTTGGTGAGTTTCTGCATGTGTCCCTGTTTACCTCCGTAATGTGGCAGAGCTTCTCTGCTTTGATTCGAGGAGTCTGGAACCCACAAGCAGCAATCAAAACCAGTTATGCAAACCCCTCACTGCACAGATTTGCACAAGTGCTTGTCCCCCAGCTCACATTTACACAAGTATCTGCAACATGTCCCCATCCTCTGAATATTTCAGCAAGTGTTGTTGTACCTGCCTGAGCACTTGCCAGGAGCAATCACTAGAATCACTGTCAGTGCCAAAACAAACTCATGGTTTTTATTTGAGGGAGGACTTGTAAATAGTATTTTTCTAGCATTCACCCATTTCTAAGTGGAACTCCCTGTGTGATGAATGCTGTTTACAGTGCAGCTCTGTTGTGAAACAGGGAAAAAAAAAGGCAGATTCTTGCACTTGCTGGCAGCACGCCAATGCAGTGGAGGAAGATACATCCCCTCCTGCTGTCACTCCATTTCTTGCCCCATTTCTTGCTCTGTTTCGCACTAAAAGCCCACATGGATGCACACATTTTCATGCTCTGGGAATGAGAAATTTTTAAAAAGAGGAATAGGGAAGTCCTAATTTGGGTGGAGAAATTTTGACATTTTCTCTACAAGCCTGGCCCTATTTTCACCACTCAAAGAGCCATTAAAGGAAATACGTGGTACACCCTGCAAGGAATGATGAGCCAAGTCAAAGACAGGGAATATGCAGGTAGCAGGTGGATTTCTGAAAAGCATCTCTTCCTAGGTCAGCAATGAAGCTGCAGTGACAGGAGGGGCTCAGGAGTGGGTCAGGACCTGGTGCAGCACAGGAGGAAGGTAGGCCAGAGAGCCAGAAGCCCCATCTCCACCACTTTGTCTCTCCAGGTAATTGTGGATTCTCCTACACACTCCAAGAAACCCACACTTCACAGTGATGAAATCACACATTTCTCCCACAAGTAAAAATTTATCTTTCCGCTTTTTCCCATTTTTACTGTGTTTACAGTGAAAGGGAAGTCTCTTTGCAGATGGAGCGTAGGAATGGGAGAGTTGTGTGTCTCTGCAAGAGCCACATAGTCCTTCTGAAACCCTGCACCTTTAACCATTCAAGACCTGCTGTTTTTCTCTCCATACCATCCTCAGGGAGGAGGAAAAAAACATCTGGAAGCTACTGGTGGCTCCAGGGTGGTTTGGAAAGTTGAAGGATGTGGAGGATTACACAGAAATGCAAGCTCAATTAAGGCCAACACTATTTGAAATAGAGAGCAGCTCTGGCAATGTGAATGGCATCACTCCATATTTCCGAGACTTGAAACTGCTTTTGGTCCAAGGTCCGATCACTCTCACTGATCCTTCCATCAGTTCCCATGTCTTAAATGAGAGCTAGGTGCAAGTGTCTTTTGCTCCATGGAGTCCATTGATCTCCAGGAGGCTGGAAAGTAGTTGCCAGCTTTAGAGACACCTTAACCCTCTTTTATCATTTGAGGTATGTCCTCTCTTCACCTACACTTCTTTGCTTCATTTTTTTGGCTTTTTTTTTCATTCCCACATTTAAAAGCTGATTACTTCCCTTGCTGCATTAGCTGTTCACCTACTCCTCTGACTGAGGAATGGCTTAAACACTCTTTTGACATAGTCCCTTGAAAATGGGTTGCACGGCTGCGGTCAATGAACATAGCGTGGGAAAAATGCATTAATACTTTCATCGGTAACACTGAGGATGGCTATAAATAAACCCTTCATTACAGTATTTATATATTATTACATCATATAGCCACTTAAAACAGAGAGCAATTGGAAGTGTTGAATAATGTAAGGATAATCGCCTCTACATTAGTTCCACTGTCATTGGCATTATGTATTTCCTGGTGACATCGCCGCGCTCATTGCTTCACCCAGTGTTGCGTGACATTGGTGGTGGCGTTAGAGCATCAGCAAAACCCCTCTGCAAATGACAGACAGCACTTTGCACGACACATGTAGCTTGGTGTTATATAATAAGGGTGCTTCACTGGAGAATTTTGGCAGCACATGCTCTTTTTCTGAGCTTTTCGTTCAAACCAAGTGTCTGTTTCTCGAAGGTTTCTTGAAAGCAATGTGCCCGTGGTGCAAGGCTCCAGCACCCTCCATGCATGAAGGAGGGAGATTTGCGTCACAGTGACCAACCTATACGTCTTGGGAATCACCTCATGTTGTGCTGATGAGGCATGTTGGGTCCCAGGTGGGTCCTGCCCACTCTGATGCCTTCTCCAGCCAGAGCCAGAGGCGTAGCCAAGAGAGGTGGTGAGGGCAGGAAACTTGAGATGCTCAGAGCCTGGCAAGAAAGAATTTCAGTGGTGCTACTCACAGTCATGTCATCTGAATCCAGTTATGGGGCATACAGAGGATTTCCTCCTAGAATGAATCAGATTACTTAAATGTGTTATTAAATGACACAGAAGTATCATAATCTTTCTGAGATTTTTTTGTTGTTGTTGTTGCTGCTCTTCTTCCTTTTTCAGAGCAGGGGAGTGGGTGGATACATTGTTGGTGTGATTGTGCTGAGACCATGGCTGAGTAAGCTGTCTTGCTGACTGTGGATTTCAGTTTCCTCTGTTTTGACATGATTCCCCGTAAGGAAGCCCAGCAAAACAAAACCCCTTTCTCTTGACTTGAATGTCTCACTGCTGGTTTTCGTGGCAGGGATGCTCATCTCAAT
Organism: Picathartes gymnocephalus; assembly: GCA_013390045.1. NCBI lineage: Eukaryota > Metazoa > Chordata > Aves > Passeriformes > Picathartidae > Picathartes > Picathartes gymnocephalus. The sequence goes on along the minus strand of WEKY01019604.1, from coordinate 473,761 downwards.
TACACTGTGGTCAGCAGCATTCGGTGCCTCACTGATCGTCACTTGTCAAACAAGCTCCTGTGTGGCACAGAAGACCAAGACCGGAGGAGGACCTCCACCACAGCGCTTGGAAGGGGCTGCTTCCAGAAGAAGTCGTTTCAGATGTTGAGAAATCTCATCTCCGAACCTTGTCCTCACATGACATATGAGCAATTTCTGCACAAAGATCTGCAGTTGACTTTTATTACAGCTCTGATTTAGCTGCTTCTTTGATTTATCGCAACAATGCACATTCAATATCTTTCTTCTGATGTGGGGGCCAGAAGTATAACTCTACTCATATGTTTGTATTCTCAGGACTTTGGATTTTGCAGATTCAGAAACTCATTCATAGAATCACAGGATTTAAGGCCAGAAGGAGCCATGAGAACATCTGGTATGACTTCCTATATTTCAGAGCCATTCAGTTGCAGTCAATTAGCCCAGTACCGAGCCCAGTAGCTTCGCTGCATCTTCCAGAAAAACATCCAGCTCCGGACATACCAATATATGGGAATATGAACACATCAGAAGTTGGAGACTCATCAAATTACTTGATTTCGAAGCTCACATTAATTTAAAAATGTGCCTCATTTCTAATCCACTTTTGTTTGGCTTCACATGTAGCCATCAGCTTTACACTTTTCTCTGCTTCATAACTGAGCAGCATTGCCTGGCACGCTACATTCTTCAAACTTTGGAGTTGGGTTTTTTTTTAATCCTGGCATCTGGACAAAAAGCTGATATATCAGAAGAATTTGTGAGTCAACTTTACTGCAGTTTTAGCTATTTAAAAACTTTTTGCACTGTTGTTTGCATTATCATTTGTCCTTAACTAATACAGAAGACAGTCACTTGGGATATTTAAAAAAATATTTCTGAAAATACTTTCATTTAGAAAAATGAACAGAAATTGAACCTGCTGATGTAAAAACCAGACTGATATTTCTTGCTGAAACAAGGGCTCTGACCAGCCTTGCCAAAGGACTTCTGAACACCTCACCCATCTCTCTGCACAGATGTGTTGTACATTATTACATTCTACCCATCCCCTTTTGACATGGAGATAGAGACAGATCTCCACGGAGATGGTGTTTCACACTATCAAGGCATCTTTTCCATCTTTGAAATTATTTGTGCAGCCTTATTCTACATCCTTTCTATTTTTCAATAGCTATACCATTCACTGGAACCCCTGATCCTGAAGAGTTTGATCATGGCAGTAGCTTGTCCTTCTGGCTATTTGTCAAGGACATACTTTTCCCAACATTGCAAATTTACACCAGAAGCTTTTAAGTTTTGTTTTCTTCCCCTTTCTGACTGGGCAGAAATTTTAATGATATACAAATGGCCATCTGAAAGAGGCTTATTTCAATTTTCATTTTCTGAACTTTATAACTTTCTGCCCTCCATTCAAGTGTCTTTGGTTTTCATTAATTTTAGTGTACTCAATAAATAACAGTGGAAGAGCTGGGAAGCATCAGATACTTGTCTCACATGGATTTCTCCATCTTTTGCAGACCCAGAAATTCAAGAAAGCTGCTCTTTGGGCTGAGGAACGTAAGAGCTGAACGCTGGCAGGGAGAAATGCTGGTGGAATGTGGGTACCACCTACCCCCTGTGTTGCTAATATTGTAGGTTTTACCTCTGTGGGTCTGAAGAGCCGCATCATCTGTGTGGCTTCGGGTCGTGCTCTGAACTTGTTTTGTAGAGCAGGTGGGTGATTCTAAAATACTTACAGATAAGGAACGTGGCTGTGTCTCACACAGCAGCGTTTAAAAGCATCCAGGCTGGGGCTGTTGGCCTCTCAGGAACCACAGAGTGTGGAAGGGGGGGAAAATCATTAATAATAGCCCCAGCCTTGGAGGAGCACCCCAGGGCTCCACCAGTGAGCACAGTGCCAGGATGCAAGGCATGGAGCAAACCAGAACACTGTCCCTTTGCTCGAGGACAACCATGAGACAGGTGTACCTGAACACACAGGCATGGCCAGTTACTGCACCTTTTAAAGGCTTCTGGAAATGAGCTATCCCTTCTGTGGGGTCATTTGGGCAACTGAGGGTATCCAAAAGGCTATGAAAAATGAGCCTTTCTCTGAGACAACATTTGTGCTGGTAGGAGGAGAGAGTTTGGATGGAGGCAGCCTGGCTGCTTGTGAAAAATAGAAGGATGTAGAGTCTGTAGCAAAGCCTGTCATTTCTGGAAAATTCCAACTGCCTTCTTTCTGGGTTTTAACACTGATCCATCATTTATGTAATAGCTACACATACCATGCTGCTGATATATGACCCCCCATGGATTCTGCCAGTTTTACTGGGAAGAAGCTGAAGTCTAAAAGAAAATTAGAGGAGCTGAAGGACTGAACCACAGGGGAAGCCTCTGGGATAACTCTGGAAGGAGTTATCTTGCTTTCCTTCAGCCACACTTACTCTCTCTTCCAGTATTGCAACAGCCATGGTGGATAATAGCAAGCTGGCCAGAGTAGTGACCCACTCCTATAGATCTCCAGATGTCAAAAGTATTTTGGTGTGGGTGTGTAGGCTCAGCCTCTCCTTCACTCAAAAAAAAAAAA
>WEKY01019604.1:413754-471159 GCA_013390045.1 Picathartes gymnocephalus | reverse complement strand
GTGGGGTTTTGAGGTCAACCCCTCCTTCACACAAAAAAAAAAAAAAAAAAAGGAAAAGAAGAAAAGGAAAAAGGTATAACACTGCTGTGAGGGGGCTAAAGGTGATTTTTCTTTTTTTCTTCGCCCTCTTGCTACTTCTGCGGGAACCCAGCAGTATTGTTTCCAGAAGGCTTGGTCTCTGTCACCCAAGTGTTTGGCATGTTTGGGGACACCCTTACTACTTCCCTTTCCTCCCCTGCAGAAGAGTCCAACTCAGCTTTGACCACAAAGCCCAGGAGGCCCTGGAGTTTGTCTGAAACAAAAGAAAAAGATTGCGAAAGGCAGTGGTGTCAAATAATGCTTCCATTTAGTAGGAATTTTGCTCCCCTTGCATTCCCAGGCAGCACCTGCTGTGTGAGGCTCTTGGCCAGCTCCTCTGAGCCTCTGTGGTAAAACAAACAAAAACAGCAGGGAAAAAAATTCCTCTTTATAACGCCTGTTATCCTCAGGCTACCTTCCAACACTGCCTTGCCTCCCCATGTTGACTGTACTCTCCAGGGAAACAGGCTACTACGGGGCCAGAAAGCCTTGTGCAAATGGGCAGTTGAGCAACGGAGGAAGAGACCCTGTCTTATTGAAAACAAGACTGTTTTCCTTCTCTTCCTTCATGTCTAAATGCAGAAGGGTCCTGATTGCTGCCCCTGCTAAAAAAAAAAAAGAAAAAAACCACAAACAAACCCCCCCCCCAAACAAACAAACCAAAACCAACCAACAAACAAAAAGCCACCAAAAAAACCCCCAAAGATACCCCCTGACATGTCATTACTTCCATAGCAAAAGCAATTAGGAATTATCCTGCATTAGTAGAAAATAGGGATGGGAATGAAAGGGATGGGTAGCCTGGCTGGAGGGGCAGGGGAAGATGTCTCTGGAGACATTTACCCCTCTGTTTAGCCCTTTTTATCCACTTTCCTTCTCAAATGTCTTAGCATTCCAAGGTTTTTCAGCAGTTGTTTTCTGTTTCAGAGCATGGTGGAACTAGCTGTGCTGGAGGTTATTCGTGTTTGCCTGGGGTCTGGCACAAATGGCCCACCTGCCTTTTACCTGCTCAGCCTTCAGCTCTGCCACACCACCAGTGTTGCTGGTGGGGCTTGTGCAGGAACCAGGTTAACCTCCCACAGGAGTTTGACAACACCTTTCTCACCTCACACTTGCCCTGCAATCCCTGCCTGCTCTGCATGTGCTCAGCTGAGGAAGGAAAAAGACATTCAGGACCTCAGTTTTGATCCTACCTTAAGGCAACACCTTGCAGATAACTCTCCCGAAGCTAAATAGCCCAGGGACAGAGATTCACAGGCTGTTGTGATCCCCTGGCCTGACCTTAGGAGTTTTAGGCATCACTTCGGTTTCTGTAGCAGCAAGCTTACCTCTGTCATTAACACTGGAATTTCCATGAGTGCCACTGCCAAAGAAAGTCCCAAGCCCCCTGCCATAGTCCACTGCTCATGCTCACAGAGGCAAACATCCCATCCCTAGCGCATGTCCCCAGCACTGGGGTCTTCACTAAACAGCCACCCCCTGCTTGTGATTCCTTCTCCTGACCTCCTTCCTCTCTCTACACCCCTAAAGCCAAGCACGGCACATCATCTTTTCCCAGTGACTTTGCGATTTCAGGCCAGAGCTAGCCAGATAAACTGGCCAGAGTGGTGCAAGGAGCCTGGATAATTACTGCTGGAATTGTGCTGCATAGGCCCCGTGTAACAAACTTGCCTCAAATAACCCAGCTTGAATGTCAGAGTCCGTGCTGTATTGTGTTTCACATTGTGGCTGTGGGAGCGCTTCCCCAGCAGGAATCAGGGTAACAAATCCCTTGCTCTCGCAGGAGGGCCCCATAAAATGAATGATTCTGGATCTCACGCTCCTGAGGAGGTCTCGGTTACTCCAGCGGTTGCTGCTCATAGCAGGAGTGACCATAGGGGACAGGAGGAGGGAAGGGTGGTTTGGCAGGCTTTGCTGCCCAGTGCCAGAGTAGGAAGGAGCACCAGGGCTCTGCTCTCCCCTCCGATCTATACTTTTGCATAGATGTTAAATTAAAAAGAAATAAAAAAAAACCCGAGAGTGGATAAACCCTCAGGTTTAGATTGAATCGAATGTATCCGCCTGAAATCCTGCACGGCTGCTGGTGCAGGAGGCTTCAAATTCCTCTCAGCTCAGACTGCCCTGCGAGCAGCACCAACGTCACTACGTTTATGGGGTGGCAAAAAATGAGACATGCTTGCTCCATGTGCACCATGCCAAACCCCCCCGCTCCCTGTTGGATTAGCTTATGGCAGCCCCTCTGCCAAGTCCTGTGGCTCAACATCCAGCACAGTCGCCTCTCCATCCATATCAGAAACCTGAACTCCCCCACTTCTCCTTGGGAGAGGGAGGTTGTTCCCTGAACTATCTCCAGTCTCTTCTTATCTTGCTTTCCTTGTCAGCCAGTGAACTGTGAAGCGACAGCAGAGAAAAAAATGAACTCTGACCTCATTTTTCCCCCCCTCAATTAGCCAGAACTGTGCCTTTTATTTTTTTTTCCTCCCCACTTTTTAAATGATTAATAAGACAACTTGGTCCTTAGCTTCTGCAGTGAGGCGAGTGTGCTGACAAAGCACTGCGATGCCTCTTCCAGGTCACCCGGCAGCAGGCCATGCCTTTATGAAAACATAAAAATTGGAGGGACTATTTGAGGAATTTGGAGACTGAGACACAGGAATTTCACCCTTCAGACTCTGGCAACTACATGTCTGTGGTGGTCTCTGAGCCCCAGTGACTGCCATGGAAAGGAGCAACTACCTTGCAGCAACCTGCAAGCTGTGAAGAGCAGACTTTTTCTTCTTTTATTATGTTTCCTTTAAATATGCAGCCAGTGCCCTTCACCTGTTTCATGTGGTGATGGCCTCGAGCTGTGCAGCAAGCTGGATGCAGTGGCAGAACACAGACCTGTAAACACCAGCAGCGGCAATGCACAGGGAGATCCTCACTCCCGCTCGCTCTGCACCTCAGCATTGCTCTTCCGTGTGTGCTTATCTGTCTCCTGAGTTTCCAAAGCTCCTGTTGCAGTGGGGAGTAGGGAATTAAGGACAGATGGAGTTCATTCTTTTAGATCATCCTTCCTATATTTGTGCCTTCTTTATGCCACCTGTTACATTTGGAGACAGAAAAAGCCTCTGTGCATGCCCAGGCATTGCCAGTGTGGGAAGAACTCACCCCACAAGGATGTTCCTGAGGGGGCAGGCAGGCAGGGAAGGACCTTCTCCAGCACAGGCATAAATGGACAAAGCACTGGGCGGGGGGAGGAATTCTGCATTGGGCTCTGGTTGATGGATTAACAACTGGATTGGCTTTCTCCCCTAACAGCAGGTAGTGCCTGCCCTCCAGTCCTGTCAACTGGAAAGCATCACTTAAGGAGCTGCTTTCCACACTGCTCCCAGCAGACCCCTCTGTATCGCTGAGAAAACCAATGACAGGCCAATACATGCAATGCATTCAAGAAATTTTAAAAGCAGACAAGCGTTCCAGTGGAGTTTGTCAAGCTGCAGGGCTGCCGCCGAAGGGGGAGTGGGGTAAGAGCTTTTTTGAAAGCATCCTTGGCATGTTAGAGAAACAATTTGCTCTTAGCTATATCTGTGGAGTGGCGTGGGGCACAAACGATGTGATTCCTGGCCTATCATGATGTCCTTGTGTACCAGTTGTGGGTCACTTAGTGGGAAGAGAAGGCCACGCTCTTGGCTGAGGGACAGCAGTGGCACTGCCAGGGGGATTCTGAGAGGGGTAGAAGCCAGTGGGTGAGCACAGAGTCTCCTCAAGAGCCATGAATGCAATGGCAAGCCCTTCATCACACCTTTTGATATCACCCAGAGGGTTAAATGGATTTCAAAGCCACAGCACTTGCCTGAAAGGGGTGTATTCTGGAACCAAGGCTCTTGTGGTTTCACTTAAAGATGATCTGCCCCACAGGCTTTTGGTGGCCTTGGTTTTGTCTGTTCCATCCCTGACTTCTGGGTGACAGGACCTGTGTTAGCCCCCGCAGCCTCTCTCCACCTTTCTGCCCTGGGTGCTAACCAGCCCCGAAATGGAGTGTTTCCCTGCCCTTCCCAGGAGGCCTCCCTGGCTCTTTCAGCCGTTCTCACAAGAGCTGTTATCTGTCCAGATGTTTGCGAGGGGGAGGACTCCAAAAGGAGCTTTCTTCATTACCTCCAACAAACATTCCCTTTCCTTTGGCAGATGCTTCCCACTCCTCCCACTGTGCAGCTGGGGCAGGGAGAAGATGTCAATATTTATGGGGCTGGTAGATATGGTCTTCAGTATGGCCATGGAAAAGGAACAAAAACAGTTGTTGTCCCTGGACAAGCTCTCTGAACTGCCAGAGATGTTCTGCTAGTTCATGTATGCCAATTAAGAAGCAAAAACTCCCATACAATTGTTTAGCAAATGCTAGTTTATAGTCATCATTATGAACTTTGTTACTGTAGTACCTCCCAGAACTGGGCTCCCGTCATGCTATGCAATCTTCAAGCAGCCAGGGAGGCTGAATTCCTTTCTCTAGGAGTTGACAGTCCAAATAAACAAGGCAGACAAAGGAGAGGAGGGGAAACAGAAGCTCAGGGGAGGTGAAGTGAGTTGTCCAAGGTCACGCAGCAGGTCACTGCCAAAGCTGGGAGCAGAACCCATGCTGCCAGCTCTTGATCTCAAGTCCTATCTCCCGAGGGAAGACTGGGCCAAAATAATTTATGAGACAAAGAACTTCTATCACATCCCTCCCGGCACCATGAAGTTCTTCAGCTTGTGCAAATAAAGCACAGCCAGATAAAGAGGCAGTTGGGCACTAGTTATATTTTGGTTTGCTAGGTCTTTGTTTCTTCATATGTTTCTTCATGTTAGAAAAATTCTTCACCAGCTAAAATGATCATCTGGGTAGAAGTATCAGAGTCAAGGAAGAACGTTGCTTCGGGGCACTGGCCTGCAGATCTGGATGGTGGAGATCAAGGTTGGATGGTATCTGCTGGAAGAAAGGTGCTGACCCCCAACTCCTAATCCTGGCACTGACACTACGGTGGAGGTGCCAACAAACAACCTGGGCAGCTGCAGGGAGGGAGAAGGGAGAAAGAGAAGTCAGTTGAGATAAGGAAACAGCTGTGCTCCATCATGATTTTCCTATGGAGTGAGAAGAATCTGATGAGGCTTCTATAAGCATCTTCCATGAGGGCAACCAGGCAATGGACCTGGAAACTTGATTTAGTTTCAGAGCATGGTGGAAGTGATGTGGCTGCTGCTTGCAGGGAGATTATAATCTTGGGACTCACCTCACCCTGTCTCCCTTGAGAAGCAGGGAAAAAACCAACAAGGAAGCCAAACAGCCTCCTTAAGGCCTGGCCTGTTCTTTGCCTGAGGCAGAGCTGTGGAATCCAGTGCTCTCTCAGTCCCACTGGAAGCATCACTGCTTTCATGCCCCATAATTGATCTTTCATGTCTTTCTCAGGAAAGAATGTGTCCTGCTGTACACAGCATCCATCCAGGTACATGTACTTCACCATCAAAAGGGTATCAGCCAGCTCTCCCTTTAAGCAACCACTCTGGCTGGTTTGTTTTTATGCTGTTGTGGTAGGGAGGGAGGGTTGGAGGCTGGACTAGGATATCTGACGTGTATGGGGGCTGTCAAGCTCAGACTCAAGCCCTGGAGTCCCTGTGCTATGAAGCAATAATCTGCTTGAAACTCAACTGCCCTTTCATCCTGGCAGTGTCATCCTACAGGGAGCACAATCCTGGGAAGTGCTGTGGCACCATGAGTTTGGGAAGATAAAGCACTTGGTTAAATGATCTTTCATTAACAGATGTTAAACATAAGAATGTTCACTGCCACTTCCCTCTTGCCCTTCAATTACATCTCTTGCAGTGCAAGAAGGGCCTTATCTCAATGGCGGGTTAGGCAGGTAGAAGCTGCTCGAGCCGTCCTGACTGGCTGAAATATCGCTGGCTGATTTTTTTTTTTAATTGTCTGCAAAAGGTTCATTATCTCCTGCATAATGTTTTGTTGCTCGGATGCCTGGGTGCTGTGAGGACATGTGCCACCTATGCACTGGGTGGTCCTGACAGCTTCATACCTCCTGCTGCCCATTCAATGCTCAGGCAATTCTCAGGGCAAGACAAGGACCATAGCAGCATCTGCAGGAGCATATGGTAGTAGATCAGCACTGGAATAGGAAAGACAACCCAAGAGACAATAACTGGATGTATTTGCATGGAAGATCACTCATATCAGCCTATCTTCCCAGCATACTGTCCTGTGAACCAAGCTGCCTGTCAGGTAAAAGAGCAAGAAGAAGCAGAAAGAAAAAAAAAAAAAAAAAGAGAGAGAGAGAGAGAGCACAAAGCTATTTAAGTAGCATGGCAGTTTAGCAATGGACTCCCAGAAAGTCTCAGTGTTGTCCCTGAGGTCAGGTTATTGAGTGCCACATCTGATGGAGGGGTTGTCACAGCTGTCCAACATCGCCTCACCTCCGGTAGAGCTCATCACAAAACCTCTGTGTGCTGCCAAATCCAGGCAGTGAAAACTGGCAGGATCTGCTCATTCCATCCTACACTGGGCTTTGCAGTGGTGACGTCAGTGTGGTCATGGCATGAAAAATGCTGTACCTTTGATGTCGGAGCTACCAAACTCAGCAGAGAGATTTCTGACTGATCGCTTCTGAATGAGAGCACTTGAAGCTGCTGGCCAGGATGTTTGTTTGAATCTTACCCAAGTGGGTTTTTGGCCTGTAAATGAGCAGAGTTAACCAGAATCAGAAAGACTGGTTAATCAGCAGGGTCAGAAATTACCATAAGACAGCATTCCTCAGGGTATTTTGGTGCCTCTACCTCTAGTCAAATCCCAAGGAGGGCAGAGGAATGTGAAAATTGCTGACAGAAGTTTTCAAACTCAACTGAAGAGTCAAGTAAAGTTTGGTTCAAGTCTGAGGCAAAGGTTGGGTTTGTGTCTTCATCTACCAGAGGAAGTTCATCCCTGGTTCAAACAGGATGTCATGGTCACTGGGCAGGGGTAAGAAGTGAGGAAGTAAGAAATTAAGGTAGTAGACTTGGCTTAATCTTTATTGAACATCTGATTGCAAGAGGAAAAATACGTGTTTTAGCAAATCTGCCACTCCCAGCAGCTTCAGTTTGGTAGAGGACCAAGACATCAGTGGTCAAGCAGGGACACGAGTTACCTGCCACAGCCTCGTGGCCAGGGAAAGCCCCCGTGGCTCCAGCTGTGCCATGCAGGGGCAGCCACGGGGCACCCAGACCACGAGGGCCTGAGGCCAGCACAGCTTCAACCCCTCCCCTGGAAAAAGGGCAGGGGCTCAAGGCCAAAGGGCTGGTGTGACATTTGAGGTGCTCTAGAAGGACTTCATGGTCACTCACCTGCCATGCCAACAAATCTTCAATCCTCTGTGCTGCCACCAGTTTCTTCTATGACTTTGTGGCAAGTTAATCAGATCTCATTCTTTTAAGAAGTCCTCAGGACAGCATGGAGATAAATAAGCAGAAAACTGAAGCTCTCTGATACTGTGGAGATAAGGGGAAGATACCACACAAGTACGAAGGATGGGAGTTAGGCACAACACACATTCACCAGTCTCAAGACAAGGTTAAGAACTCTGCTCATTCATGCATTTCTGAATTCTAGTAAATGTCCCTTAACAGGAAAGCAAATGACACTTATAGGTAACCTGAGGTGCCGTCTAACTGGGAGTCTTGCAAAACACAAGCAGGCCTTTGGTGTTGGTTTCCCTCCATTCTTCACTCTTCCTCCCACTTGAAAGAGTTTGAATTGGCCATAAACAGCAAACAATGACACAGAGAGTGTTTAACCATTAATAAGGGTGGACAATGGTTAGGGAAGTAGCTAAATACACTAGTTACAGCTAACTGGCTGTCTTCTTGTCTCTGTGTTACTGAGCTTGGGTTGGGGGTTTTTTGCAAGCTGGCCCTGGTTAAAGTCTTTTCGGGAGTTAATGAGCCAGAGGAGAATCATATTCTCCATGGGCATGTTTCAAGCCTATGGTTCTTGCAGGTTTTCTTGGCTATTGTGTGCAGGAGCACGGCTGTGGTCAGGGTTGTAAATGCTGGCTCTCTGCTGAAGGGCTGCACAGCTGGGCAAAACCCTGCCTCTCCTCTCAGCCTCAAGGCCTCAAGGAAGAGCCTGCCTTAGATCTTGGCCAAGCTGACTGGTGCTTGGGCAAAGGCAATGTCTGGCCAATGCACCATCAGCTTCAGCTGTCAGCAGCAAGAGACATTTCAAGGCTACTGTAATGCACATCCAACTGCCATCGCTGAACTCAGCTGAGGGCTACTGGAGACACAGGCACATTGCAGCCTCTCCTGCCATCCTTCATACTCCCCGTCCTTCCTGGGAAAAGGACTGAGTGCTCACGGCTGATCCTTTGGCTGCCTGGCTGTGCCTGCACGGGAAGGAGGACAGCCAGCAGAACTGCTCACAGCAGAACCATCCCTGGGACTTTCCTCATTTCTAAAAGAAACCAGTTCAGAAACATCCCAGGGTTCCTACAGTAAAACTCAGCACTAAAGCCTGGAGCCTGGGTTTGTTCTTCAGCCATCCGTTTAGGAACCTCAGCCTGTGAGTAAAAGAAAAATAAATAAGGTACTCTGAGGTGTTTCTGGAGTGTATGTGTTGATAGTTACATAACAAGAGAGATTGTTGCATAAATTGATTTAAAAAAAAAAAAAGAAAAATAGTTACAATATCTACATTTGTCAAAGAGCAGGAATAGGGACAGGGGAAGAGGGGCTGAGCAATCCTTTTTGGGTTGGCACTAGAAATTAGCATTTTGGGGAGGGGTCAAAGTTTGTGGTCAGAGAAGCGACTTTAACCAGCTGGAGTCCACTCCCTCTCTGCCCCTTGAGTAACAAGCAAGCAGCTTTGAAGACTGATAAAAACAAGATTTCACTAAAGTCAGCACTCCCAAGCTCATGAAAAGCTAAAAGAGGGAAGTTCAGGCCAGTTTTTTCTTCTCCCACCAGCTAGGCCACCAGCTGAATCCTGATCTCAGCATGTTTTTGGCAGGTGACAGTTTAAAACCAGGAAGGACAAGGACAGGAATATGAATGCACCAAATGCACCAAGTGTCACCTGAATCCTCCTCTCTGATGTGAACTGAAATCTGTAATCAACCATTTCAGAAATTCCAGCAGAGTTCAGAGCTCTGACATGGTTCATATAATTTAGAAACTTAAATAAACATCCTGAATTCTGAATTGCGTAGAAGACTGGAAGCAATCTCACTTCTTGCTCAGATACCCATGTGAAACTTGCCAGGTAGAGGGAAAAAGCTACCTTGATTTAACCTATAAGCAGTGTTCAACCTGGGAGAAGCAGGAATCATTCAAAGGAAATATATCTGGGAGGCAAAGTAGTTTTGATGATCTCCCCTTCATTGATTCTGATCTGCCATGAGGGATGCTTCATGCCGTGAGACGGGCCCAAACCAGTTGCTACAAGAATTGTTTTCCAAACTTTTGAAAATTTTGTTCCCAGCTTTTCTGTGAGCACCTCAGATCAGTTCCTATTCCTGCCAGTGTTTCTGGACATTGTTATTTCCTAATGTAATGATGGAACTTGGGAAGTTGTGCATAAAATGCAAAGGGGTTGGTTGATAGGAATAATCCCAAACTCAGCTGAGAAAGAAGAAGAATGAGCAAGCCATGTTACACAGATGGACTGGTAACATTCTCAGAGCTTCACATAAAACACTTAAGATACCTGTAAAACCTAGAAAAGAGCTCCCAGATTATTTATTACTAGGGTCTCAAGGTCTTTTTGCTCCACATTCTCCATATATGTAATACTGTTATGGAACCTAAAATATTTTTGGTGCAGGATTCCCCAGAGCTGAAACCACTGACAAGCGACTTTTTGCATTAACTGACAGTAAAACTTTTTTTTTTTCTTCGCGTGGACAGTTTTACTTTGGAGAAAGTTGTATTTTCAAGTTAAAAACCTGAAACTCCTTCAAAGGAAAACTCCTGATCACATTTAAAAATGAGCTCATAAAAGGGCCCTGTAGCCTGCACACTGAATTAGCCTGACCCTCTGGCATGTGCTGGCTTCCTGGCAAGCCTTGGCAGGTGGCTCCCTCTCCTACAGCAGTGTGCCCCTGGAAACTTTCACTCGCTCTCACTCACTCTGCTAGCCATCCTTTGGGACACAGAGCATAAGCTGGGGAATGTGCTGGAATCTCTCTTTCCCCAAACCACAATGTTTGCCGATACTGTTTGGTTCTATCTGATAAAACACAAACAGCAAGACCTGCTCCACTCTCTTCCTCCCTCTGACGGAGGAATGAGCTCAGCACGCCCTGGCGTCTCAGCCAAATCCCGCGGGGGTCATTTAATCGCATTCCTGCTCCGTCTGCCTCAGTTACCCCACTTGGAGATGTTATGTCTCCGTGCTTCCTGTTGTGGCATCCTCGGCATTCCCCGGCACACTGGCAGGCACAGCGCTCCTCCGTGCGCGTCACGGCCCAGCGCTCGCTGCTGGCACACACGCAGGCTGGCAGAGGCAGCGCGATGCATGCCGCCAGATAGACAGGTAAAAAAGCTCCTTCAGATCTGTGCTGAACCCAGGATTCCTCAGTCATGGCATACCTGGGGACGTGAGCGTGTTGGATTCTTGCTCTGGCACCATACTGGCAGAGGGAGACCGTGGGGGAGTCTGGATTCAGTGCTGATTTTAGGGGATCAGTGGGATCTACCAAGAGGGCATTCGTCTCCTCATGCAGTTTGCTGTTGGTAGCTTAGTGAGTGTTTCAGAAAGAGCACAAAACTCATGAGTGCTGAAAGCCGTTGTAAAAACACCTGCTAATGAGCAAATTAACAGCAGATTCCCAGACCTCATCAGCCAGGGTTCTGCATGAGACTCTAAATGATGGAAAAAGCTATTTTAAGGATGTTTAGGGAACTTCTCAGGACATTTTTTTTTTTGGGTTTTTTTTTTTTTTTTTTTTTGGTGTGTGTGCTGAATACAATATTTTGTGCACTGCTGCAAGTACAGCCTCTCTTCAGTACCCAGTGCCTGTGCAGACACTCAAGGGGGTGAAAGATGGTGGGTAGGGATCTCTTCTTTGGGGAAGTTTGAAAGAGGAAACTCACTGTGGAAGCATCCACTTTCAGCCAATATCACTATCTTGCTTCAAATGTGCAAGTATATTAAATACAAACCCCTTGATTTTCAAGGTCCAACTGATCTGTATTTTTGTCCATTTAAATATATGGGTGAATGAGTGAGAAATTTATGAATGATTGGGGTAAGAAATGGGAAATGGTGCAGACAAGGACATTGGACAGAGTACAAATAATTTCATCAATAATGTGATATCGTCTGCCTTGCAAAAAAAAGTCACATAGATAAAATACGTTATTACTGACTTGCAAAGAATCAAATATTATTTTCCATTAGAACTTAAAAATGTCTTCAGGTCTGTCTGCAAAATATTTGTCAATTGTTGGCTTTTTACTTGCCTGGTTGCATCCTGTCCTGGGGTCACATCCTTTATGCAGGGATGGCGGAGTTCGTGGGTGGGCAGGCTGTTTCCTCATCCCCTCCCCACAGAGGACTCTGGTCCTGTTTTTTGTGCTTCTGGTCCTGTTTTTGTGCTGCACAGATGATGGGAGGTGTAGTGACATTAGCCTGGAAACAGGCATGTGTCTGCTGTGTTGCAGCCGCAGTGATGCTCCTTGTGTTGTCTTCCATCATGGAAAATCTGACAAATGAATTTTAAAAAACAAATAGAATTTAAAAACAATCAAGTAGAGTGGATAGAGGAGGTCTGGCTTAAACAAGGAAGGTGCAGCTCAGCCCTACCTGCCATGGACATGCCTGAGGGTAGCCAGGGACAGACACATGAAAATCACAATAAATACTGGGCAGAAAGAAGGAAGACTACATTGTTTGGCTCCTCTTCCCTCCCATCCTGCTCCTGTTTGTACAGTCCCCATAATGACACATGTATCTTGGCCTGCTGGACTTTAGACTCGGGTGTATGTGTGTTTTGGGCACTGACTTCAGAGCCCAAAATTAGAAAGAGGATGAAAGGAAAACACTTTTCCAACACCACTTCGCTGGAACGAAAGCATTTCTGCTACCCAGCCTGACACCCTGGCTGGCAGGAGCACCCCCTGGGTCCCAGCCCCACTGCCCAGGCACACAGCCAGTCTCTCCTCACCAAGCAGAGCAATAAATTATTGCTTGTATGGCAGAGCAGGGACCCAGTCCCACCACGCACACTGGAAGAAGCAGACCCCAGCCCTCCTACTGGCCACAGAGAGCAGCTGGGAGACCTGGAAATATAAAAGCAAGCTAAAGGCAGGCAGAATAACCTGTTCCCAAAACCACTGCAAGATGTTCAGCCTCAGGAATGTGCAGGCTTTAACAGCCTCAGAGCTGAAAAGTGCTGGAGGAGAAAGGCTTACCCTCATCTAAAACCTTGAGAAGAGAAAACACATTGCCCCACAGTTGTATTGCATGAGTAGCACTGGAACAATCAGTGTGGAGTTTTGTGAAAGGGGAGGGAGTCATAGGTACAACTTAATCTGATATTTGTTTGAGATATTCCTTTGATATAGCCAGTGGTTATATATCCTGAAAGATAGCGTAATGGCCTAATTAGTCTTACCACAGGAGTCTTTGAAAATAACATTGCAGGGGTGATGCCAGCTTAATTTTAAACTTAAGCATATCCTGAATATCTGTGGCATGAACAGAAGCATCAGGACGCTGAGAAGGCAGTGTCAAGCCCTCAAGGTTAGGGAATTAGAGACTTGAGATGTGTGTTGCATATCGCTCATTTCAAGTTGCCAAGTGCAAGACATGAGAGACCAGATGTTGTCAGCCTTTGGGACTGGACCTGGGGCCAGCCAGAGCCATGCTGAATATGCATAAAGATCTACTAAAAAGCTAATCAGGAAAATTGAAATTTATATGGCTCTTGCTAGGTAACACAAGGAGTGGTTAGACTTTGCTGATAATCTCTTGGTGCCTTATTTCCCTCACTCTGAAATTAGGATGATGGTTTGCTTTTATCTCACAGGTAAGCCACTAAGATACATTCATTAAAGTCTGCGTAATATTTGTAAAGGATGCAGACACCAGGAAAAGACCCTCACAGAAACACCCAGAAACTAAAGCCTAAGTTAAGACAACATTTTCTAAGTGGGAGGCATCCATCTTGTGACAATGTTTAGTTACAGTGACTTTTATCTCTGCTATGCTAGTCAAGCCACTAAATCATTGCATTTGATGGATGCTGGGGCAGCACGGCCGCAATTGCTCATTGTCAGGCTGATACAAAGGTCACAGTTTTGCTAAGCTTTGGATCAAAATCCAAAACAGTCCCTGTCACGTCCCTCAGGTTTGAAAGAACAATAAATTTACTAGTTTAGCTTTAGTGTTGGGTAGTAGCTGGTGCCACCTTTATCTGTTTCTCCTGAGAAAATAAACCCAGCATCACCATTCCCAAAGCAGCACCAGTGATGCTGCAACATGCTGTTAACCTTCACAAGACCTAAGACAAAGGCTTTGTGGGGGAGGTGAAGGAAGGCAGGAGTTTGTGGGATGACTCAAAGGCTCTGCAACACCTCCCTTGCTGAATGGCTTCATGGAAGTAGCTGCGTGCCCCTGAGCTTTGTGAGGAGTGACAGTGCTGGTGAATCAGACCCTGGGTGCACACTGGAGCCTGCCACAGCTGTGGCTTAGTGGCAAGGACACTGTTATTGAAACGATAGAAAAAAAGGGATCATCCTTTTGGGGTGATCATCTCTGTAGTGGGGATCACCCACTACTGTGGCTCACCCTTAATCCTTTAAAAACTGGTATACAGTCTCCAGCATTATAATTAACCCAGGTGGTTCAAGAAAGATGCAAGAAGTAGGCACAGATAAACCATCTCTGATTCTAGCTCTTAATACCAAAACATCTCTTTTTGTTTTATTTCCTTTCCCAGCTTTGGTTAACAGGTGCTACTATGAGGTTGTTGACACCACTGTTGCCTAAACA
The DNA here is from genome assembly GCA_013390045.1 of Picathartes gymnocephalus. Classification (NCBI taxonomy): domain Eukaryota; kingdom Metazoa; phylum Chordata; class Aves; order Passeriformes; family Picathartidae; genus Picathartes; species Picathartes gymnocephalus. The sequence continues at coordinate 457,091 of WEKY01019604.1, read as the reverse complement.
CACATATCCCCCATTTCCTTTTGAATCTGGATGTATTCTTGGAAGAACCCAAGGGGATCACTGAACCACAGGACACATCCAGATTGGAGATGGACAGAGGGGGTGAGAATGAAGCCAGAGGAGGAGTGGATAGGATGGGGGCTATGAGAGACTGGGGCCTACGAGAAGGTACAAGTGTAGCAGAAATGGAGCAAGCACTGTGGACTTTATTCTCTGTCTGCAGGAACATCAACATTGAAATCTCTGCTTGGATCTGGATTTGTTGACACAAAATCCACCGGCCAAATCTGGGGGTTTGGAAAGAGTTTACCTGTTACATTCCCAGTGCTATCACAGGAACACAACTCCACAGGCTGGAGCAGTTGTAGAATATCTGTCTGTCTGTCTCTTATCTAGTGTGTAACCTCCTGGACTGAAGACATCATGTACTATCTATCCTTTCTGTGATAAAAATAAAGCATATAAAACACACACATACACACACACACACACACACACACACACACACACAAAATCCCAGGCCAAAAATTCCCTTAGGGGAACATACTGTGACTAGATAAGAAGGTACTAGCTGACACGTAGTTACCTCTTTGCTTCCTAACTGGGACACTCAGGGAAGGGTGGAGATGGTGCTGGTGAGGGGCCACAGGAGAAGGGGGAGAGAGAGATGGGATGGATAGCAAGATAAAAAAAGAGTCATGGAAAGAGCCAGGTCAAGGAAAAAGAAGTCAAAAGCAGACTGGACTTATTCCAGGTTTTCACAACCCCTCCAGCCAGCTGTAAAATCTGAGAATTTTTGGGCCATGGGCAGCAAGTCATGTTAATGCTGTCCTGAGGGACTGAACAGGAGGTCTTTGGGGCTCAGAGCATCAACTTCTAAATGAGATAAAAACAGGAAAACCTCCTGGAAACTGGAAATCCTCCTGGAAAACTCCTGGAGAGTTGGCATGGCATGCATGACACTGCATGTTGTTGGTGCTTTACACATCACACCCCCTGAAGGTAACTTTCCTGGTGGGAGCAATCTGATCTCTTCTGGGGGCTGATCTTTTCCATCTCTCCTTTGCTACTGGTTCCCTTCAGTGCTCCTGGTAAATTTGTGGGCAATATCTTCTTCTGAATGACAAGTGTGACTGGCATCACCTCCTGGGCACATGGGGAGGCTCTGCTGCCAGGACCTGAGGGCTGTGACCAACACATTAGAGGCTGGTGGGATTTGGGAAACCCTGAAGGAAAGAGCTTTGAAGGAAAGGCAGAAGTGAAACAGAAGGGAAACCAAAGGCTCAGCATGTTTATGAAGCAAACCTTGCTGGAGATCCCGAGCCCAGCTCAGCATCCGAGGTCATCAAACTCAAATCCAGTGCTCAGTTTTTCACTCACTCTGCGTTCTCTTTGTAGATCCAAAACAATATAATGGATGAAGGAGAATTGCAGGCATAATCAATCCTTATCACCAGTGTTTACACAGTGCTTAAAAACTGTCCGAACCACACCAGTGCTTCCCTTCCTATCGACAACTTCTGCTGGCTCCATAGCTTGGCAACCAGAGAGGCAATGGCAGCTCCCACACCGTGCTTTTGTGTCATTCTGCACCCAGGAACTCCCCCTTCAGCTATCTCCCCTCCTCTACATCTCTTGCCCTCGAGCACCTTCAGAGACAGCAATTTTTAGAAATCCAGCAGCTGGATGAAATTTTTGGTTTATCTTTCTTTTGGACAAGGTGATAGCCTGTGTTGTAACCTGCCTCTGCCTTGACGCTCCCTGCATGGGAAAGCCAGCTGTGCTGGTACCCTGCCAAGGATGCATTTTACAGGTGTCTGCTAGCTGGAGGATGCCAGCAGCCCAAAAGATCACCAGTTGTGGGCAGGGCTCTTTGGAAACATTTTCACAACTATCTGGCTTAGAGAGTGGAGTAAAACATGCATTTCCCAAAAGAGGGCATCTCATTTTCACTTTGATGGATGGTGTCAAGTGTTGAGTCAGAATGAAAAGATAATATTTGTGGAAAGCCCACATACTTCAGAAGAACTTAAACCTTCTTTTTCCTTTGGTCTCTTTGTAGTATTTTTAAGAAAAAGTTAACTCAAATTTTAAGAACTGTGCTAGGATGGAATAGGAAAACATTTGGTTCTGAAAATGTCAATATTACATATTTGGACATTTTCTGTGTTTGTTTTTTTTAAAACAAACAAAACAAAACACTGAAATTTATACTGGCTTTGCTAAAAATGTCATTTTCCATCAAAATGACATTTTGCAACGAGAAACTGGTTTATGCTTCCCCCCTCTTTTTTGCTGACTGCTTGCACTTTCTTCAGAAAAAGTGTCCATCTGGGTTTTACTGGGAACAAACGCTTTGTATGCATCCAGGGGCGTTTGCACGTGCAAAAATGCCTTTGGTTGTTGGTGCCTGCATGGCAATGCACACACCAGGAAAACGTTCCTGCTCCTGGTGCCTTCGCCTGCAACTTGCTTGGATTGACTGAAGAATTGAGCTGTGGCCAGCTCAAGAAATAAATTCAAGCATCCTCTGCCTCAGCCGTGTGGACCAGCCTTCCCGGGAGATGCAGCCCTTTGTTCCTGTGCTGCCAGATCCAGCACCGGTACCAGCCAGGCCCTGCTGCTGCCCTGCAGTAAAGCCACCTGGCCTGTGCACCCTTGGGCAGGGCCAGATCTGCACTGGCCCTGGGCACTCCGGCAGGAGGCTGTGAGAAAGGACATCTGGGGAGCCACCATAAACACAGGTTGCACTGTGAACACCAGTCTGTCTGCAGACCATTTGAGTCAGTGAGGCGTACTTCCCATGGGAACTCTTAGTCCTGGCTAACTTCAGGCAGGACCAATTAGAGCAGGGAGTAAATACACTTAGCATGCTCAGGAAAATACATCTAAAGCTGTTTATACACATTCCTTTGGACCAGTCAGCAACAAAAATGTCCTTACAGCTGTTTCCTCCTTCCTTTCTTCCCTCTCCCTCTCTCTCTCTCTGTGCTGCTTCAAAAATAAAGCTCGCTGGCCTCACCTAACCCTTGCTGGGTTTTCTCCTATTCACTCCCAAGTCTGTCAGGTCTTGTGTGCCACCAGCCCCTCGAGTGGTGAGCTTCCAGCAGACTTCTAACTGTGGCATTTTTCTGGTTCCCCTCAAGGAGCCAAAAGGAAAATGCAATGTAATAGAAGGCAAGAGGAAGAAGGTTTGCATGTGTCCTTCTAGTCAAGGAGCTGATACCTATCACCAAGTCACCTTCGTCACCTCGGGCTGCCTTCGTCATCGAGCTGGGGCTTTGCGCACGCAGTGCACTCGATGGCTTCTAATGGCACATTGAGAGCCACTGCCAAAGCCATAAACGCTATCTCACAAGGATGATCTCAGGTGATGGGGCCATGGCCACAGGGACCTCTTGCAGGGAACCCGGATGTCATGTCTGAGACCACTGCCCTACCCACAGGGTCACTCTTTTTCCTCACTGATATCATGCTTGGCTCATCGTGCGTGTTTCATGATTGGTCACATTAACTACGTGGGGATTTTCCTGTTTTCCAGGTGAGGGACGGAGGCTTTTGTAAGAGAACTCCAACTGAATGACACAGTTGTGCAGCACAAATAGGGTTTGATCCTAAAGAAAAATTTTCCCATTAAGTTTCCCTGTGAACCAATATTTTGTTTCACAAAAAAAGCAAGGTACAGTAATTTGGACTCACTGAAGACAGAAGGATTTTCTCTTCAAAGCCAGGATAAAACCCGAATATGACTAAATTCTCTATGAAAAAGAAAAACCTTTTTTTTTTTTTAAAGTCTGGACAAGACTAGTTGGACTTACTTACTTTATATTTCATACTACCTATTGCGCCATATTTTTTAAAGTTGTTCCGGGATTTTAAAAATAGCACTTTTCACACTAAAAATATTTCAAGATATTTGGAGTTTTGACAGAGTTGCATTCTCCAAAGGAAAACCTGCTCTTCCTGTGTTTGCCCTACCAGCTGTTTGGTGATTTTTTTATGCGGTACAACTGAGGTGTTGGAGTGACAGCACTTCCAGAGCTGGGCAAGAAAGAGGGAGAGATTCACTTCCCCCAGCCAACAAGGATGGGCAAGGCTCTTTGGTTTCCAAAGCCTTCTCCTACCAATCCAGCTGTGGTTAAATGGCCAGCCGGTATCTGTCAGACAAACTGGAGGCCAGCTCGGAGGAATCCACACGGCATTGAAGTCACACAAGCCCAAGTTTCTGGAAAGAGCTCTCTGCCAAGCTCAAGGAGGCTGAGCCAGAGCATCTGGCTGAAACACACACATGTGCATGCACACACACAAGCACACACAGAACAATTCTCAGAGCTGGGCTAGTTCAGCATTTGCTCAGAGTACTTTAAAGCTTAATTCCGGTGATCACAGTGGCTTTGTGAGCACATCTCAGTAATGGAGCAGTTCCAGGCTTTGTTTGGTCAACCATCTCCACCTTCCCTCATGCTTGTATGGCAGAGGGGCCTAATGAGCTGGATGTGATGCAATGCCTTACTTTCTGGTCCATAAAGTAGGAAGCCCATGGCCTGGATAGAAACAAAGACATGATCCTGTGTGTGTATTTAGGGCTGGAATGCTAAGAGTAGGTAAAGATCTGATGGAGAGGAAGGCACGGCCAGATGTGTTCAGATGAGCAAGAGAGGATCATGTAGCCATCAAAATGCAAGATACCTGTATGAACCGTTTGGTTTTGCCACAGATTTCTACATATCTAAATACTAAGTGAAGTGAAAGCCCCTGTCTTGGGTTTGAAGCATCTAGGAGAGCTCCCACTGCATTCAGACGTGGTCTCCCAAACACAAAGGAATGAAGAAAACTCTGGTTATAGCTTATATGACTACACCTAGTCCACACTGGAAGAAAGAAATGATAACTAGAACAAGATCTTTGCCACACAAAGAAGAATTTAAGCCACACAATTACACCTGTCTTCCAAACAAAAAACACTCCTTCTGAAGCAATGCTTGAAGGCTGTCTAGATAATCAGACAGCAAGAAGACTCCATGAAGAAGAAAGACCATTTTTGTATGTGTCAAGTCAACCAACAATGCAGGACAACAATGGGGGTGGTAAGAGGTAGCCAACACTGCCCAGAGGAGCAGGTGGCAATGTGTGCCACAGCAAGCCTCAGCACTACCCCACAGGAGCACCTCTGTGACAGGAAAACCATTCCATCACTAGGGAACCTAAGCAAAGAGCAGTCTTGCTGGAAAGCTGAGATTCAGTGAAATCCATATGTTAGCAGTGATTAGTGCCTTTCCCTGAAAATTTTTGATTATTTTTCTTTTATTGGAAATCTTAAAAGCCTTAAAGTGAAAGATCTTCAGCAGCTGAAAATGTATCTTTCATTTTCCAACAGAATCTGTAAATTTCCATGGAATAAGTCAATGAAAACAAACATTTTGTCATTCACATCAACATTTTCCAGGAAGGAGGGAGAGGGTAAGGGGAAACATTATTTTTGACAAGGTCTGCTGATTGGCAGAGCTCTTTAACAAATAGATCAGGCCAGAGCGCACGACTTCAGTCCACATGGCAGAACGGCCGGTCCTTGAAAGGCTGATAGAGATCTTATTGGCTGAGTTTCCCCTGTGGTTGACAGAGCATTAGCTAAAGACAGGATACAGGCAACCAGTCCTGCTGAGAACGACTGGATGCCAAACCAGTGGCTGGCAAGATCTCTAAAGGCTTAATGACAGAACGCAAATGCTCACATAGAGACCTGACCAGCAGAGGATTTGCTAGCTGGGGAACTGCAGGCCACCACATACCGTAACAGGAGCTTACTCTCAGAGTGAGGGAAAAAAAAATAACAAAAAAGAGACAAGGTCTGCTCTTCAAGTATTTCCAAGGTGGTTATAACCTTTCTCCAAAGAAGCAAATCCAACATTAAACACCAGGAGAATAAATCAGCTGCAGGGACTGGCAAAAGGCTGAGAATCTAAATTACAGCAAGGTCAATAGGAAACAGGGGGCTGCTCAGAGGGAGCCAGAGTGAGAAATTCAGCACATCTGGTAGGTACAAAGCAATGCCCTCCGGGCAAACTCAGCCCCCAGCCCACCCCTACGCAGTGCCTAGAACTCGGCAGAGGGAACAACACGCGGAGAGACGGCCACGGGGAGGTCCTGTCTGAGGGAAATCCGTCTGCAAGAGGGCGGAGGGGGAAAAAGAAAAAAAAAGGCAGGTGAATAAATGAGAAGCAGCAGTGTTGAGGCTGTGCAGCTCGTGTGGCCGCCTGAACAGATGCGAGCTGCTGCCTCTGCTGGCTCAGGGGATGCTCTCCTGCTCTGGAGACAGAGCTGGCTGCAGTGTTTTCTTTGGTGTGGTTGCACGCATGCCAACAGCAGGGCTGCATGCATGCCAACAGCAGGGCTGCACGGCCCCTGGCACGGCCAGCCCCACCGCGAATCTCACAGGAGAGCTCCAGGGCAGCCCTGTGCATCACCACTGTAAGGTGCAATCCTCTTTGACAGCCCTCTGCTTCACACAGCTCCTGGGACATAAAAATCAATGCAGGAAAGCCTTAAAGCTCCCCTAAATGTCCCTGGGGAGCAGGCAGGCTTGAGCATTGGCACAGCACAGGAGGGAGTCCGAGCACATCTCTGAAGAAAATAAAAGAGGAGCGTGCAGTGGATTTTTCTGTTGATTCAGAGAGACTTGTCAGTCAAGCACCCTTTGAATGTGTAATGGGTGGGTTGCAGCCCAAACCCATACTTACAAGAAAACGTCAATAAAAGCTGTATAAGCCTTGAATGTACATGCAGAGACATGGCATGGAAAGCAAGCTGAATACCAGGGCAAAGAACAGGAAAATTAAGAATAGAAAAGGTTTCGTTGGAGACAAAAGTAAGTCAGAGACTGATGGTGTTTTGGGGGATGTATCACAGCAACACAGAATATTCTGAGTGGGAAAGGGACCCACACAGATCGTGGAGTCCAACTCCTGTATGGAGGCACAATTAGCTGTCATGGCAATGCTGAGCTTATTTGGGCTGTGGGACCAGCAGAGGTTTGGTGGCCAGGCTCCCCTGGAAGCACCACCACTGTCTGCACAGCAGATGGGTAAGCTCTGCTCTGCTGGGTTCAGTCAGGCACCCCCATGGGAATGCTTCCTAGTATGGCACCACTTTTGCTTTCAGTTCAGATGGTACCAGATCAATCCTCAGATTTCTGACTGGTTTTAGATTTGAGTTTGCCACAATATAAAATAGATAAATTCAAACTTTGATCTCAAATACTCCCAAGATTGTGAAGTGTTGTCAACACTTATGAGTATTCCATTAACATTTGAATACTTCACAGTGTAATTCCTTTTTTACAGTTCATCATTTCTTGCTTGCATTATTTTTTGCTGCTATTTATCACTGTATCTAACAAGATTGCCCTTTGTAACTTGATGCAAAAGAACATGGGAAGATAAATAGCCTTTGAAGGTGACATGAATGGCACAGAAAAGAAAAAAACAGGACAATAATATAGTCAAGCTGAATTAAATCTGGGATGCTAGAGCTTCTACCTGATGGTGGCAAGGAAAGTGCAGGAAACTTTGCAGATGGCAGCTCCTATGTAACCCACAGGATAAAGTCTTTTCCAGTGTCCCAGGGAAGGAAACAGTGATGTTGTGTGTCCCTCCCACTGCTCCCAAATGCAGGTGTTGGTACAGTGACAAGCTGCTGTCATCCATGGTGGTGTCACTCAGCACAGAAGAACACTGTGGGAAGAACACTGGGAATGGATCCTTTCTCCCCAGCTCTTCAGCCCAGCTTTGAACTAGTTCAAGGTACTGGAACATCAGCATGAGAATAATATATATATATAAATATATATAAACATATAGGACTATCTATGTATTGTTTAAATGTGAACAGATGTAAAATTTACATTACCTTTTTGTTCAGCTGTGGATCATACTGCCAACCTCTGCTTAGCCCAACTCACAGTGACCCACTGAAAAAGTGGCTCAGGTGACTGCTTTGCTCAAGGGCTTGGAGGAAGGGAAGAGCTGTGGCCATGACCCCAGAGAGATTGTTGCATGGGGAAAGGAGAGCAAGAAGGTGAGCTGAGGTGCTCAGTGTCACCAGGACAAAGCCAGTCGGGGGCAGAGACCAGCTTGAAAGGCTTATAAAGAAGCATTTATGAGTTCTCCAGAGTGGATTTAAAACTGGCTGTGGATGTGGTGACTAAAGCTGCAATTCTCAAAGGTATTTAGGTATTTGATTCTCCAGTCAAGCCAAACATTTGAGGATCTGGGCTCCAGCACAAGGACTTTCTACCTAGACGAGCATGAATAATAGTTTGGACAAAAGTACTGGGGCCACCTGGCCCTCAGGCCAACTCCCCTGATGGATGTGGTTCTAATAATGGCTTAGAGCCTCAATATTATGTGGGTCCCAATTCCTCAGAACCTCTCTGAGCTGCATGGGTTTCACACACAGTCTTGATGTATGGTAGTCTCTGCCTTTGCCAGTGCTGCTACCCCCTTGACCTCCTGTTCCTGTGGCAAGGTTGAGGCTCTGCAGCACTAGTGAGGGAGCAGGGAGCCTTTCTGTGAAGATGGAAACATATGGGCAAATGAAGAAAGTAAGTAAAAACCAGCTCAGTTAAGGGACTCAGTCAAAAAGCTGCTGCAAGGTAGGATGGTAGGTGCATCTTGAAGGTGGGAAGAGTCATTAAAATACACAGACAATGGAAACATTTTAATTAGAGGTGGCTATCACCTCATCTAGTCAAATATACTATTTGGCTAAAGTTGACATATCTCTGTGGACCACTTCAGCTTCAATCAGTTTTAAAAGGAAGCTTTTCTCAGTGGAAAGGAGAGAAAGAGACTGACTGATGCTGTTTAGCTAGTGTTTAGGACATTGGCCACACTTCAAATCCCTATTCTGCCTGATCCAGAATGCTCTCAGAAACCTCTGCAAGAAGAAAAAAAAAATGAGTCTGGGAGGTGATGGTTTAAAAACGGTGCATTGGAATGTTTAAAATATGTCAAAACCTTTTCATTCTTTCTTTTTTTTTTTTTTTCTTTGTTTCTGAATGGGAAATTCATCAAATCTGACACTTCCCATGAAGAGTTCTGGCTCCAATGAATCAGTATATTTGGACACCCCCTGATTTCCCCCCCTCCTTCACCACCATTTCAGCCAAATATTCTTGGCTGGTTCTAATTATACAGCCATATATTTTTATATGCACACACAACGAGTGTGTACACGTGAAGGCTCAGTAATCACAGATCAGACGGGGAGGAAAGTGTTGAAGACCTTAGCTGCTCCACAACACAAAAAGTAGTCTGAGAACCCTTTTCCCCCTTGCCTCTTCACCTCACCCTCCCAGGAACAGCCCAGCAGAAGAGGTGGTGGGCTCTCCAGATGGCAGCCACATGCATTGGCTGGCCGAGTCCCTGTCTTGACATTTCTGCACTTCTCTAGCGCCCTCCTCAGGTTTTGCAGAAGTTCACCTTCCTCCAGATGTGAGACCACATTTGGCCCTGCTGTCCCACTACCGGGCATCCAGCCCCCTTGAGGGAAGGTGAGAATTGGTGCTTTCCACACCCAGTGGGAGGCCAGGGAAATGGAGGAGTCCAGGGAACGCGATATCCTCAATTACGAAACTCAACATCAAGAGCTTCCACACTTCAGAGTGTGCTTATAGCCCTGGAGGAATATAGCTCCCTATCTTGAGTCCTGGCATCTCCAGTGAGAGCCAAGGGCACTCAGCATCCAACAGGCATCCAGCATCTCTCAGGATCAACCCATAGCTCGGGGTTGCTCAACACAGCCGGTAGGAAGCATTACCTGAGCCCAAAACTGCTGACAAGGTTTCAGTGGAGGTTCCTGCACCACATGAGATTGACTCTCTTAAGCAGGGGGAGTAGGGGAAAGGGTTTTCTCTGCAAATGATGAAATAGTTAAAGTTGAAAGCAAACAGGCCACCCAGCTCTCCCTTTAACCCTCCTGCAGCAGAAGAGACCCAAGGGCCAGCCAAATCTACCAGTTCTAGGAAATTATTTAAAAAAAAAAAAAAGACATGCACACATTGGGGGGTGGGAAGACCAATCTATTTTCACAAGAATCTGTCCTTGATTAGAGCAGAAACATGGAAGTGGGGAAAGAACCGATTATTCAGCAGAGAGTTCAGAAGAACAAATAAGAAAGAAAGAAAGAAAGAAAGGAAAAAAAAAGGCATATTTGTTCAGGGTGTGATAGAGTGACTTGCAAAGCGCATGGAGACAATTGGAAATTACGTCTATTGAAGCGCAGGCATTCGCCGCTCAGGGTGAGGAATCAAAGGGCAAGTCCCGGGGAGGCAGCAGGGTGGGGTGGCCACCCCCGGGTGGGCAGTGACAGGCAGGCTGCAGCGTGTGACCTCTCATAAAATCCTTCCAGGGGGCTTTGGCACATTGTGTGGAGCACAGGCTGATTTCCACACGCAGAGGTCCCTAATGAAGATGTCCTTCAGGAGGCCAGGGGAGGAGGTGGGGTAATGAAAGCAGCCTGCCTGCCGAGCAGACACTCACACCCGCCCAAGGTGGCACCGATGTATAAGGGAATGCGTAAAGCCACGGGGAAAAATGCTGTTGGCCTCAAGGCCGTGAAATAAAAAAAAAGAACTCGGTGCGAATTAAATCCAAACTACCTGAACGCTAGAGGCTTGAGGGAAGATCGAGAAATCCCCAATTTCTTATTGCAGACCAGACAGCTTCAGAGAGTGACTCTGGTTAAGAAGCAGTTATCATCTGCCTCAGACTGACCTGGCCAGAGTTTAAACCAGTCTGAACAGAGATTTATTAACCCTCGCAGTCAGAGATCAATAAATAGTTTCCTCTCGAGCAGGCAATCTGCCTGGAATACAAAAACATGAAATGAGCCTGCCACCAGTCTGCTCTCCCTCCATTCAATAAAAAGATGCTTTAATTCCCCAAAAGACAGCCATTTCTTATTTCTACAGTGTTTTGAAGCCAACTGTAATATTCACATCTAATTACAGGGTCCTGGATCCCTGCCACGTAGAGTATGGTTGTTAGCAACATAATTTGTACACTTCTCTGGGGTCATTTGGAAACTATCTGTACTCACACCTTCCTCATCTCCTCTGCTGAATGTGTGCTGGTCACTCAGTCTGATCACGCTGCAAAGGGCAAGGTGCACTGGTCAGATTTATGTGCAGGAGAAGAAAGAGTAGATGATGTTCTTCAGGGTCAAAGCCACCCAGTGCTTCATCTCTCCAATTAACTGCTCTGCTAGGGAGAGAGATAAGGTTAAAAGTGGGGTGGAATAAAATATTTAATTTGCAGTTTGACCTCTTGTTTTTTAAATTGAGACTTCATTGGAAGAAAGAGTGAAGCCTTACTATACAAAAAACTCAAAATATTTTTCAGGCAAAAGTAAAAGTCAAAAACACAGGACTGACATGATTGTTCTAGAAATCAAAACATAGATAAATGAAAAGTGGGGAGAAGAAAGATGCTCTAACAAACAAGGTGCCACAGGATCTTCTTCACTGGCTCCAGTGAAGCACTTGACTTTAAAATAGTCACAACTATTAGATTTTTATATGCATTCACTGTATTTCAAGATATCCTAGCAGTGTCTTTAAACAAAAAGAAGCTCCTGACTCAAGAAGCTGCAAACCTCTGAAGGTTGGAGTCTCTACTGGAGATAATCTTCTGCTCCAAAGCTCCCCCGTGCATTTTCTGTCAGTGATGGGCAATTGTTTGCTGTGTACCTCCACACTGATTCATCCCTAACTTATTTCCCAGTCCTTTCCTACATGTCATTATTCTTATTCGTTGACTCCTGTCTCACATAATTCTGTTTACAAATCCTTCTGGCTGTCTCCAAGCATCTTAACACATCTCCATCTCCAAAACATGATATACTCTATTTTAGAAAAGTTTAAGAGCTCACGCAGGTGGAAACTGTCAGGAATAGCTCCCTGTTACTCACTCTTCAGAGGCAACACAGGGGTGTGACAACATAAGAAAACTCTTCCTGGTAAAATCAGATCACAGCTTTTGACAGTCAGTGTTTTCAGACATATCCAAGCTGTAGCTAGAGCTTGGCAGGGAAGACTTTCCCTTTCTTATAAAAGTTTTTGATACTTCAGTTGATGTTCCTCTCCACATCAGAAAGAAAACTGGAAGGAAATCTCAGAAGTGCTCACAGACCATAAGCCAAAAAAAAAAAAAAAGGCAAAGGAAAGCAAAACAAAAATTGGTACAGATAAAAATAATTTTGGAATATTTGATTTGGACTTTTCCTTGCTATTTAATGTCTTTCTTCTACTATAAATTAAATTTAAAAATGAAATGTTACTTCAATGTAGAAAACCTCCAAACCTCTAATCATTTTTTAAAAAAAAAAGGTTAAGACTTGTAACAATTTTGTAAGCTGGAAAATTTGTTTAAACCATCCCCTTTACCACAAACAACTGCAGTTGGAATATATCTGTCTTTTGTGACAGAAAAAAACCCATGTGAAATAAAATTTCCAACCCTTTCCCGCAGTGACTTCATGTTTGTGTAACACTTTTCAAGGTGAGAGATGCACCAAAATAAAATTCTGACTTTGCCCAGCCCCTGAAACTGCTTGGAGCCAAGGATGCTGTCAAAGAAACTGGTGGACTCAAGAGTGTTGATGGAGGAAAGAGAGAGGGCCTGCACTGAACAAAAACACTTGTGCCAGCAAGTGAGGTTTTCCCCTTCTTTCCTGGCTGATCACGCTGCAGAACACACCCAGCAAGAGGCTCAGGCACAGAGCCAGGAGCCAAAAGTGGCCAGGTGACCTTGAACAAGCATCAAATTCATCAGGGGCTCAAAGGACTGCAAGGCAGCCAGGAGAGGTGCTGCTTGACCTGAGGCTGGCCGCAGGGGATAAACAATGCTGCTTTCTAGCAACTTCCACCCGTTTTTCCAGTAGTTTTTCATCCGCGTTCAGTTCTCAGCTGTACATCTGACTCTTTGTAAATTCTAAAAATTGATCCATTCAGGGCATAAGGGTTGAGGAAAAGAAAAGGGTCAGCAGATAGCAGGCAAGCCAGCTGCTGTGTTGATGTGGGGGTGAGGTTGCCAAATAGCTGCTGAGGGATGGGACAGTGGTGTGGCAGTCATTTTTCCTTCAGCAGAGCTGGCACACAGAGACAGAACATATCCAGACTTGCACTTGAGAGCTTCCAGGATTCACTGGCCCTGACATCTTCTGCCAGAAATAGAGAGACATTCTGGAAACCACATCGCTGTCAAAAGGCCATTGCTGTACCACCTTGGCTCTGCAATGTGGCTCTGCTCCTTTCCACTGCCCTCTCCTGTGCCAGACACTTATCCCATCTCCTGTCCACTGCTCGGGAGGCATCTATGTGCCTTCTCACCCACAACTAAAAGTGACTGGAATCAAAGCAACCATTAGGGTAAGACTTTTCCAGGCTAGTTTGAAAGTTCAGGTTCTGTGATGGTAGCTCCTTGGGCCATTAAAAATAATCAGAATTCCAGGGCCTGACATGTTCTGCTTGCACAAGTCCTATTTACACTACTGGACTAGTAGTTATTTGTTGAAAACACCATATATACCTGGTAAAGACCCTTTGGGGGAGTGGTAGAGAGCTCAGTCAGCTGCCAAACCCGCTGGAGACAGGACTGCATGGAAAAAAAATGTCCAAGAGACACTGACATCAAATTTTCTGGGGTCGCTTTGCATGTTACATGCTCAGTGCAGACCACAATAAAAAACAGGGAAGTGCCCAATTCTCATAAGAATATGAATACCACATTATGTAAGACCAAATGTCCAAGCAGTGCACTATTTTGGATGTGACAGTAACTGGCAACAGGTATTCAGGGATGAATGTAAAGAACAGGGCGTGGACAGATATTTAGCCTCTAGGAAACAGCAGTGTAGAGACCAAGCAGGAATGGGTGTCCATGTCCCTTAGAGATACCAGGGCACATTAGGGAACCTCTTTCTATCCTGAAAAAGAAAAAAAAAAAAATTTAAAAAGTCACTGGGGGAATGTGCCCAGTGGAAGTGAAGAAAACATTATAAATGACTTGGAGTCTGCCTCCCACTAACCACGGGGCAAGATATTTCATCTAGCCCGTGCCTCAGTTCCCACTATGACATAGAGATGTTGCATCACTGCAGGATGGAGGAAATAAAACCGTGTCATGACTGACAAATCCTGAGGTGTGAGGGATGAGGAGCAGATGGGACGACTCCAGATGAGTAGGCTGTACGGGCAACCCCTTTCAGCCACTTTCCCTTTGGCATTGGATTTTAGTCCCAGTGTCATGGAAGCATTGCAAAGACATTGTTCATTGCCCAAATAACTCATGACTGACATCCATTGTACATTATTTCCTTTCCCTTACTCACTATTTCTCCTTTTTAAGAAAGATAAAAAACAGCTGCCCTTGTCCAGGCAAGGGAATACCAGACTTTCAGCATCCAGTCAAAAGAGTGAATCGTTTGGACTCAAGTTGTTATTAAGCTGGGGCTGAAACTTGTCTGGAGAAATGATTCAACTGAGTGTTGCACAGGGGTAAATTCAGGAAGTTCCTCAAAGCACCTGAGCACGTAGAGGCAAAAGACATCTAATAAATGGCCCCCCATAAACATTTCACTAGGCTGTAATATCGGACATGATTAAATAGCATAAGAGCCTGAGCTCTCCCTACCCAGCTCTTACTTACCGGGTAACAAGAATTAGGTGTGCTGCAGATGGGAAAAGAGGATTTTTCTTCCTTCCAGCTCAATAAAACCAGGGTCTATATACACAACATAGCAGAGTTGAGCATCTTACACTTAAATGTAACACCCAGAGCATATGGAGTGAGCACCAGGCTCTGCCCAAATTGCTTACAAGCTGAATAAGTAAGACAGGCAAAGGGGGAAGTGTCACTAAGTTAGGAGCTGATGCGTACATGGGGCTTCAGTCCTTGCAGCAAGATCCAAGGGAGATTTGGGGGTCCCACATCCAGTCCCTCACTGCCATGATGGGAGCACTGACCACCCCTGCAGCCATGTACTGAGAGCATCTCTGCAGGTGGTGCTGGATCTACAGACCCCTACTGGCCCTTTCCCTCTCTGGGAAAGCATCCTGACTAAATAAATGCATTGGTTTGCTATTGATGTTGGAAGCTGAGTTGTTAGCACCTTTCTGATAGATGGGGAGGGATCATAAGGCCTGAAGAGCCAAACCATTTTCCAAATTGTAACCTATTTGCGTCACTGCTAGGCCCCTTTCTCCCCTAAAGGAAAAGGGGCACTAGATTAAATTCATCCAGGTATTAGAGGAATCCCAGCTCTGCTATAGATAAAACCAAGCATCACTTTCCAGTTTTAGGAGACTATTCTAAGCACTCCCAAACCAGCATGCCTCAACACCCCAAAATGCATCCTCTCTGCTGAGCATGCCAAGGTTAGCAAGCCAACCTTGTGGTGACTGTGCAGGGGAGGACCAGAGCCAAGACCCCCAGACAATAGGTTCTCTGTCTGAAACCATTCTGGCACTCAAGACCTGAACGTGTGCCTTTGTTGAAGATGTTGTGGACAATCTCAGTATATTTGGCTCAGTACAGAGGAATTAAAAGGAGTCTGAAAGTTGTTATAGATAAGGTCAGACATTCTAGGGAGGTCTTCGTGGCTTTAAAGTTTATGAGCTTAAATGAAGTGGCTATGAAGAAATTTAAGACAATCCTCTGCTGCCTGTTCCATCTCTCATGATGGGATATGCTTGGACAAAGACAATATTAGTCTGTACTGGATGTTTCCATGCACCTTGTTTCTTGAATTTTCCCTGAGATTCAGTCTGTACAAGCAAATACAGCAGCAATTCTCAAAGAGGGAAGAGTTAAGATTATTTTGACAGTGCACCAATATTTCCTACTTTTCAGAAGTTTAAATTTGCATTAATTTTTCATATTGTACTGAGAATTAATCCTCCAAGTATTCTGGAACAATACGAGACACCATTAGGCAATGTTAACTTTGTGCTAAGTTTTTTGGCATAAGGTGCTGTATGCTTTAATCTATTTGCAAATCAAAAGCCAACACTTTGCACACTTCAGTGAAAAGCCAGAGGCAGCCTGCCCCACTGGAAAGGTCACCAGATTAGGACTCAAGGGAACTCTTCGAAGTTTTGCCACTGATTTACTGTTCAATCTTGGCCAAGTAATCTCTTTCCTTTGTGCCTCTAGTTTTCTTCCCATTCTTTGTGTTTTCTATTCAGGCTGCAGTTCTTTAGAGCAGGAGCAGCCCTCTCGTTTCGTGCTGGTCCTGTGTCGCAGAGCGGGCCCCTTGTCCCAGATGAAGAATTCCTACTAGATCCCACCACAACACAAAGAGTTCAGAGCCTAAACAGTTCAAAAGAGTTTGGCTTTCATTGACAGGATCTTCAGTCTCTCTCACTTGCTTCCTTAACACAAAGCTTTTCAGAAGAGGTACCAGCCACCTACTGAGTGAGTAAATTCCCAGTCAAAGGGTTAAAATAACAAACTCCATTGAATAAAGAGGAGAAAGGTGTTTAAGAGGAACTCAGATCATATGGTAAACTAGGTATTAGTTAATCAATAGTACTCAAAGGTGAAGGCCATATGGAGGAGCCAGAAATCATTGCACAAGTTAAGCAAAGTTTAGCAAGCCTGATTAAGCAAAGCGTTAACTATTTTCTGTGAAAAGTTCCACCTTTCCTCTAACCTAGCTCTGGTAATATATACCAATCTTCTCTGGGACTGACTGACTCATGCATTAAAGGCTTCAGTGGAAGTTTTGAGACCAACCCATGGACAATACTTCTTTATTGTCCAGACGGTTCATATACTGCATGTTACATATAATTCTCCTATTCACTGGACTCTCGATCCAAACTCTTCTGGTAAAAGGGCTTGTGGGCAGTTTACTTTCTGTCCAATGACTTCATTGCAAAGGATTTTTCTTCTCTGTTGAGCTTGCCATGTGCAAGCTTTCCTTCGTCTTGTTTCCCTCCTCTTGTTTCCCAGTTTCTGGAAATAATTTGTGGTTTGGAAATGGAAATGCCCTTGTAGGATTCAAACTGCTTAGAGCCTGCCATACCAGATGAGTTCATTGGATCCATCTAATCTGCTCTCCTCTTGCCATTCATGACCCAATACCTGTTGCTTCAAAAGACAACACAACTGCACAGTAGCTACAGGACACTTCAGCTTCAGACAAGAGTGCTTTTTCTTTGAAGAGCTGACAAAGCATCCTTCTCACTTCCACCCTGAACTGCCCCAGATTTTCTGAGAGGGTTTCTCAAGGCATCAGCTAAAGGACAGAGACCCCCCACAAGGATAAAGAGACTTAAGGGGGACAAAGTACATTGGCACATATCAAAAAAGGGTTTCCCAAAATCTAGTACAACAAACACAGCTCAACCCTTTCCAGGACTGGCTTGGCTCGCTTCCCCTGTTCAAAGAAATTGGCAAGCAAATCTGTATTGTAAGAGACAGAACAGAAGCTGGAGGGGAGGTACTGAAATCTGGGGATAATTCACAAAATCCTGGCCTGTGGTGTAGAAGGAAGCTAGCATTATGCATCTATCATTTGTATTTCTTTTGTTACTGCTGCTAGATTTAAGCAGATATAAGCAACCTAGCAATGATCACATCTCATTTTCAGCTAACATGATTCTTGACTCCTTTTAAACTAATGGGAAGCAGGTATAAGCTAGGACAGACATTTTTTGGCTTGCTCATTCATGTTAAGGTCATCTTGTGCTTTACAGATATCCTACATATTGCAACAGGATTACTTTCTCAATTTAGTACAATTTAGTAAGACAAAGATACCAGATTTGGTCTCTTAAAAGTCTGACATTTTGGCCAAAGAGCACGACCGTAGCTCTCCAAGCCTGGTGACTCCATAGGCTCATGCCTTGTCTTTTCCCATGGCCAACAAGCAATGTCAAAGCTACAAAGTTGGATTTGACTCTCTGTCCCTGAAGACCTGGCGGACCACCATCAGGAAGACCACCTGTACTCACCTCAGTCTGAGCTGGGCTTGCCTTCATGCCCGCAATGGGTGCAGAGAACCAAGGGCACCACTCTTGGGATGAGGGAAACGTCAAGCAGGAGTCATGTGCCAGCGGAAATGGTGGGATGTGTGGTGTTACATTGCCACCTTGTGGAGAGCTCCCACTGGAGACCAATGGAGAAAGATGGCTGACTAGTAAGGTGTGGGCTGCCAGAAGGTCTCCCCATTGCTGTGTGCCCATGGCTGGCTAAGCACTTGTGCCCGTGCCACAACCGAATGGGCCACTACATGTTGCTGTTATTTCTCCTCCAAGGGGTGAAGCTTGGGAGCTCCACGCAAGGCCTGGAGGTCCTGTGCATGGGCAACATCATCCCGTTGCTCAAATGCCCGGATTTGCAGGCTTGGTATTGAAGTTTTGTATAGATGTTGCCAATGTGAGCCAAGGGTCTGGTGCTAGCTCAGCCTGCAGGGTAGGAGGCTGTTATCACAGTTGCCAGTGACTCTTGCAGTGCAGCTATCCACAAAAGAAGAGTACAGCTGTGCTCTGTGAGTCCAAGCCCCCACAAGCTCAAGGAGAAAATGAAGGAAAATGTATTTCCTTTCATTAAGTGCAGAAGAAGCCTCTGGTGGCAATGCTTTTTATATTAGTGATGTCCCCAGAGAGGTTCAAATACATAAACCCACAACATGCTCCTCCTGTTTGTGTGATGGAGTACTGCGTTGACAGACTGTAAGAGAATTACTGACAAATGCTACCATGTGGACTCTCACAGTGATGCCATGTATCGATTTCCATCTGGTGATGATGTGCACTTTTGCGATTGCATTGACACTATTCTCCCTCTTAAGAATCTGCAGACTGAGTTTTTGAGTGAAAAGAATTAGCATTGTTTATTATTTACGCAGTGCTAGAGGAGGTCTGTAACTTTATGGGCCCTTACAATTACAATGAGAAAAAAAATAATCACAGGTCCCTGTCCCAAGGCCCTTAGCAAGAAGAATTAAACATGATAGAGAGAAGCAGGAAAACCCTGGGAAGATGGGTTCCCAGAGCATTAACATATGACAAGTGGCACATGGATAACTCCTTATTGCCTGTGCCTCAATTTGAAGAACGGTTATGGCTCTACATGAGGTAAAATACATCCAGCACTGATTAGAGGGAGCAAGCTGCCCTCCCAGGTTGTCCTCTGCCAACCCATCCTGCACTGAGTATCTGGAAGTAAATAAGAAAATCCCTCAGCTTTGGGAATTGTGGTAGATCACACAAGTATCTGAAGTGTGGGCTGAACTTTTCAAGACCTTGAGAGAAGAACAGTCTTTGATTTCAAGGAAATATGATAGCTCCTCAAAGAAAGGGTCACATTCTTTGAAATGCAAGATATGGACAACTAAGGAGACGTTGGCCAACAACAACAGGACATGAATGCCAGCATGTCCTGAGGGGAATAAAGGCAGTAAATTTGAGTTCCAGAGGTTTGCCATGGGGCTTTTGCTAAACCCCAGTTGCCAGCATATTCAGTGTCTCTTAGAAACAGACCCACAGAGGTGTAAAAATGCACTGGTACTCACAAGAAGCACAGACTGTCACCTTTCTTCGAACAAAGGTTTATCTTGGTAAAGGCAATGGCATTAGTAAAGTATATTTGTTTTGCTCCAAGACATGTAATTTGCTATCTCATGAGATCTTAGGGCACAAATACTTTGCAGTGTATGGAAATAGTAAGGCATGCACTAAACCTACCAATATGTGTTTCAGTGACAGCTTTCAACATATTGTTATTAACTGGGAGGCGTTATCATAAATGGGAGCATTATTAGCGAGATGCTTTCAAAAACTGGTTATTAGTCCAATAAGGTTTAGTATTTTTAATAATAACCTAGATGACACAAAATCTCTGATAGTGAGATTTGCAGGTAGTATACAAATTACTGAGATAGTAAAGAAGAAAGAGAACAGGCTGGATTGGGGAAAGGAGTACAAGAAGTACCTGCTTAAATTATCACAATGAAATATGTGCATTTTGCTAGAGGCAAGTGAAACTTATCACACCTGGCAATAAAGGCCGAGATTCAACTCCACCCATCTCCCGCCCCTAAAAGGCATTTAAAGTAAGAGCACAGTTGGCCCAGGCTTCCACTATAGTCAATGAAGAAAGGACAGCACCTCCAGCTGGGAAATCTGACTGAAGTTTGAAGGGCTGAAGCCCTGTGTTCAGGGTGAAAAATCTGTCTTGCAAATCTGTGCCTAAAGGACATCAAAATTAACCACCTCAGCATGAGATCTCAGTGCAGTGTTTGGTGACTAATTTGATACTCAGGTGTAAAAAAAAAAGGCTTTACCAAGTAGAAACAGGGAAGTGGTTCTGTCCCTGAACTGGCCACTATTAAACTCATTAGAAGAATTATATCTTCAGTCTTGGCATCCCCAATTCAGGAAGAATATGGACATCCTAGCATTCAGACTAAAGCCACAAAAAAGGATCCTGCAAGAGAAAACAAGTCTTGCAATGCTATGAGTACAAGCCTTTAATCTGATGCAATTAGTCAAAATGTGACTTGGTATTTTTATATGTAGGTACATTTGCATGGAAAATATGCCTTACAGACTCTTCAAGTCCTTCACCAATAGACACAAAAAGATTCAGAGAAAATTCAGGTTGATGTTAAACAAATGCAACTGTAAAGTAGGATACAATTTTCTCACTGTGTGGGTAGTTAATACTAGGCATGTAATGAAATCGCAAAACATTTGGAGCTAGTCAGACACAAACTGACATTTTAGCACTTTGGCACACGAGATTACACGGGAGTGCTTAGGTTTAAAAGCATGTGCTTGGACAGTTACTGCAGAGCAGCTGATGCATGGTAACTCATCAGCTAAAGTTAACCTGTTCTTGGATCAATATACTTCATCAAATATTCACTCCACAGCAGCTCCTATAAAAACATTTTGCAACCTAACTATATCCAAGAGGAAAAATACAGAGCTTCACCACAGTCTGTTTTTACCTAGGGATCAAAGAAAAAGAAGCCTACACCAGAAATAATAGGATATTAAGAAGAGGAGAAAAATCAAGCTGCACATCTTTATGTCAAAGCAGTAAAAGTCACATATGGAGGATGCGGGTGGACAGCTCCGTTACTCCAGGCTCAGTCTTCTGCACCACAGAAGCTCTACATTCTTCTGAAAACCTCAAACTTCATTTTGGGATTTAGATATCCTCATAAACACTAAAATAGTGTCAGCCTGGAGAAACAGCTCTGATGGATGGGATCTTTCCTTTGTTTGAACCAGTGGTCTATCAAAACCTAAAGGCATTTATTGCAATGGTAGTTGGTGCACCCTTACAATTACCCCAGCAACAAAAGCCAGTATTACATGCTTCCCTCTGTTCTTGGGCTGCTTCTTAAGCCTCCCCCAAGCCCTACAAACCCTTCCTATTCTCTTTCTCCATGGCTGAGCCTCCAGCTTTATTTTGGATAATCTCAACAAAACAGTTCCACATTCACTACACATAAATCTGTGCAAGTCGATCATGCAGGGACAACATAAAATAAATGGAATTGAATACCAAGATGACACAGAGGAGATTGTACTTGAGTGTATTATTCATTTCCATATTTAATTCATTACATTTCTTCTTCTTCTTCTCCTTTTTTTTCCCCCTTTCCCCCCCCTTCAATTTATATGGAGCTGCAACACATTTTCCAGCCTGCTGTGCTGGAATGCTGCAGTGTCAAGGGACTTTGCAGTTAAATGTAAGACCTTGTTATTGTATTGTGCACTGGGCCTTCGTCCTCAGGAAACCGACAGCTCCATGTTAGATAACAACTGGTAAACCATCGTCTTTGCTAAGTGTTTGCAAAGGCAGGTAGCGGGGCGGGAAGGAGCTTTCTTTAGAGTAGGAAAAGAAAGAAACATCTCTCTGAAAGGATTAAGAACTTCTCTGACCATCCATCTTTGAAGTCGCCTCCTAAATCTTTGTTTTTTCTGATACCAGTATTTCTTGACCTGTTTTTTTTGAGTTGGGAGAAGACATCTGTCTAAGGGCTCTCAGCAGGGTGGGAAGGGTAGAGGAGATGTGAGTCAGAAAGAGGAGAGGATACCTTTGCAGGGGAGTGAGGGGGAAAAAATCCAGAAGCCAATTTCCTTTTGTACTTCAGCAATGATCATTCCTTATTCTCTAAGGGTTAACCATGCCTGGAAAGCCCATGGAGGGAGGGAGGAAGTGTACACTGGTTGGTTGCAGGGACTGGATAGAATGACTTAATAGAACATGTTTTCTTTTCTATCCCTGATTCCCATGATTTTGTAATAAGCCAACCTTTAATCAGCTAGTGAAATTTCCCTTCCGTATTCTCTAACACTTCTCTAAGTTCACCCTCAAGCTTCTGGAATGACCTGAAATTTCACATTCTCCCCCAACAAGCAGAGAAAGCTGCTGACTTCACTCCCCTGCCTAGGAGACAATCCTGTGCTTCTCACACCTCTGCTTCAGCCCCGAGCAGTTTCTACCTCAACCCAGCTGATGTTCCATATGAGCAATAGTAACTCTTTTTTCTTACTTTTCTTCATCTGTGTATGAAGTAATATAGTCCCATGGTGGCATGTTGATGCATGTAGAAGAGAAAAACAAAATACTTAATCCTAGCCAGATGAAAGGAAGGGAAAAAACAAAATAATAACCATGAGTTCCTCCACACTCCTGCTTGGTAAACTTTTCTTCTGAAGCCAGCTGTTTGACAGATGGCTTTAAAAGTGAAGTCGTGTTCACTGCCCTTAGACAGGCTGATGGTCTCATTCTGTTCTTTTTTGGTTTGGAAAACTGCAGAGACTACTGGATAGAAGTCACTGTTCTTCAGGTTAACAACTACATTGTACAGCAAAAAAACCACTGCAAGGACATAGGGTGTACTGAGGATAGAACTGGCTACATCTGAAAGCAAATTAGGATGGAGAGGAGAGGCAAGTCTGGACAAGGCTTTTTCAATTGCCTTTCCTGCTCTTGCAATATCCACAAGCTTAACTTTTGTATGGTAGGAGTTCAGTGAGAACAAATATTTCTGTCACCCTCAAAAATTATGTTCTTCTCTGTGATCAGTGAGTTGTGGGGTTTTTTTCAGTATCTCTGATTTCTCTTCACACCCCCTCCAGCCCCTAGCCCCTTCCCCTGCCAACCCCCTGCCGTGTAGGAGAGAGAATTTCTAAACCTCCAAACACTTTTCAAGCCAGCAAATCTAGTTAGATCGGTTACTATACTTTATTTCAATACTTCCGGGATGTTCTGCTTTGGTTTTGGAACTTAAACTCACCAGGGTCCCAGACAGTGCCCGTCTCTGTTCTCTGCCCCTTCCATTACTACCATCTGGTTGCTCAGGCTCCTTACCCTCTTCATGGCCTCCTCCCATTCCTAAAAGTCTTTCTAAGAGCTCTATTTCTTATGGAAACTCTGAATAACTATCTTTCTCCACACCTTCCCTTGACCTCCTCCTCCTCAGCAGATCCCCACAATTTTGGTTGAAGGGACAATTAACCTTAACCATCCATAATACCACCGACAGCTGCCTGCTCTTTCCTGCTCTTGGAGGCCACTCTGCTCCCCCCCTCAGTGTCTCTGGTTCACCTGAGGAGATCACCAGCTACTCAAGGCAGGAATATCAGCTTCATATGTATGCTCAACACACTGTGAAGGTGCAAGGGGCTGGGCCCAGGCATGAGAATCCCTGAGATCCATATTTCTACTGACCACGGTAAGGTGACCCATCACCAGGGTACCAGTAAAAGAAAGGGACTAAGAAGGAGAGAAGGTGACCCTGTCACTGGGTTTGGCTTCTCTCTTCCACCTGACAATCGGTCCTGAACAAGCACCTTTCTGAATCTGATAGATCTTGTCCGGCTTTCTAGTCTTTTCAGGGCAAGGACTATTATTTTGTGTTTGCATGTCATCTGTGCTACCCAAAAGGCAGTTCTGGGTCAGTAAATGTCATTGTAGGACTAGCACTCATTATGGAGACAGAAAGGACAGAGAGTAGGAGAGGAAAAAAAAAAAAAGGCACATATAGTGAGCGTCTAGGGGAATAAGAACAGACAAGGGTGGAGAATAATGGAAAAGACATGGTGGAAAACTCTCTCAACACAGCCTGAATGGGTCTGTTTGCACAGTGTCATACAGGGACAGACAGGAACTGCTGTATGGCAAGCCAACAGTATTCACTGCCCTCCAAAGAAAGACAACACCTGGCATGGTGGAAGACTACAGATCTGACACCTCTCTGGCTGTCACTGCACACAGGATTTTTTAAACTGCAAGATATGTCTTATTTATTGGCCACTGGAATCAAAAGGACACCGAAGTGAGCCACCTCACACCCACACATTTTCATTACATTTCCATATTCTAGGTCCAAAAGTCTCTCATAATTATGGGGAAAGAAACTGCAAATCTCTTCAAGAATATTATATGACAGTGAAAGAGTTATGACACAAGACCTGTTTCTAGATGGTACTTACCACACTTTTAAACTCATCCTCAATACTAATAAACAACCTATTTTCTTGCTTGTGTGCTCTGGCTGAGCAAGCAGAGAGCAATCCTGATCAGTGAATCCTGGTTTTGCTTCAGTTGACCCACATACAGTTCACTGGCTGACAGTCTATTGCAAAGTAATGCAAAAGTTACACGGGATCAGCTGTGCTTAAAAGCTTTGTGAAAGAAGTGTATTTTCCAGGAAGTGCCTGAGATCAGCTTGCTTGGTGAGAGCATGGTGTTAATAATGCCAAGCTTGTAGGTTCAATCCCCATATGGGCCATTCACTTAAGAGTTGGACTCAATGATCCTTGTGGGTCCCTTCCAACTCAGAATGTTCTGTGATTCTGAAAGATGAGATGAAGGTTGTTTAGCGGGCAAAGGATTTGCTCCAAAGCCCACTGAGGCTGCTGGAGGGACTTAGGTTGATTCCAGCGGTCTTTGGATCAGAACCAAGGGGGGAAGAACTGGCGCCAGGCATAAAGGGTGACATAAAAGAAGGCACAGAAGGTAAAATTCAAATTTATATACAGCAGGAGAAGTCCTAGCCATGCTGCAAAATGTTAAAAGATGCTGTTACGGATCTGTTGTTTAAATGGCCTACGGTGGTGAAATGTCCCAGATCCAAACCTTGTCCATTACACCATGATTCACACAGTGATGCTGCAAGTCACAGCACATGTTCCTCAACCAGGAGATAAGAAACCATACCTCATAAGAAGGAAAATCATCTCCTATGTCTGAGATGGTGTCTCTGCTGAGATAGCCAGTGTACACCAGCTGTTATGCTTTTCATCTGTTGTACTACACTGACATACATACTCATTTATTACAGACCACTGCCATCAGATGCCGACAGCTGCAGCTCATCGGCCTACAGTTATTTCTGATGAAGTGCTTTTCAGATCTGAACATGCCAATCCATCAAACTCAGGACTTTGATGGGGCGAGAGAGTTCAACCAACTTCCTCCAGTTTTAAATTCCACTTTTGTTTTTAAAATTAAACCACTGGTAATAAAAGAATAAAACACAAAGCAGAAGTCAATATTGAAATCAAATGTTTTAGCTGATGTTAGAAGAAAAGGATTCAGAAGTTGGGTTTTCGTTTTGCAAAAATTTTTAAAATTCTGGCTGTTGGCCCAAGTTTTAAACCCAAGTTCGGTTAAAAAAAAAAAAATCCTGAAAATGTTCACAGGATGGGAAAGCCATTTCCTGCCAACTCTATATTGGCTTACAGTTCTGACGCATGCAAGCTGGATTTGAATTAGCAGATTAGGCCCAGATCCAAAAAGGGACCTAGGTACTTAAAGTGGGACTGAGGTATGCGAGGCCCAGACAAAGGTTCTCCTCAGTCCCTGGAAACCACTGAATTTTCAAAATTAGTAATTCTGCTTTGGAGAATGCCCGAAAGCACCTCAGCTTTGACATGCAGTTCCATGCCCACCTCCCCTCTTCACCTTCAGCCATACCTCCCCAGGATCTCCTGGAGCATGGCCACCAAAGCCAGGGCTCTTCCAATATGCAACAGAACTCTACTTTCTTCTAAAACACAAACAGAGGAAGAGGTGGTACCACCTTATCATACAATAGCTCAGCGCTAGGATCACACACCCTGGGCAGAGCTGGTTTCCCTCAGCCCTGCACTGCAGAGGGTGCCCTGGCCAGAGCCCTCCCTCTTCTTCCCCCTGCACTTCAGTTGCATGCAAAAAAAAAAAAAAAAAAGATCTTGGTCCTGGTTTCCTCTGTCGAGTTTTGTAAAAATACCTGATCTTGCTGTTTTCAATGTGTGAACATATATAATGCTGTCTGAGGAAAACCTGCCTAAAAATCATATGCTTTCTCCACAAGAGAGTCTTTTGGACTTAAGGCATCCCCTTGCACTCAGCATTGCCTTTGCCTATCTTGGACATCTCCACAATCAGCATTGGCCTGTTTCCACTTTCCCCACATTTTGTGGGTCAGGATGAGGCTCTGTGGGTCTCAGCCCTTGCACCCTATGGCACACACAGGGTCGGTTCCGCTCTCTATCCCTTGGTAGGAGGACACAGCCTGCTCTCAGGCCGCAGAGGCGTGCAGCCCCACTGTGCTGTTATTCCTGCCTGTGCATTACAGAGTGGGGAATTAGGCTTTCTTGTTTACATCTTCTCTTTTCTCTTTCAACCCCTCCTTTTTTCCCCCCTTCTTAATAAAGAATGTTTTTAAAAACAAGTGCCTGCCTTTGAGCTCCTGAGAACCCTAGTTTCCTTGGAGAAACGTTTGTGCTCTTTAACTTAAAGAATTTCTGAAACATATAGGAAAGGAATTTCATAAACTGCTCATTGAAAAACATTCCATACATTCCCCTCTCATCCAGAGACACCCGTGTGTGGTCTCCGACAAGGTCAGGTTTGGGGCTACGTAACGGGGACAAAGATTCCAGCGCTCGGAAAACAACAGATACCACAGACCATGGGACGGGGGGGAAAGGACCTCGTGACTCCCATTGCTGGAGGCCGGGAGACCACCGGAAAGGCAACAGACAGTAAACACTGTGCGTTATCCCAGGGAGCAAAACCCCAGCGCGAACCTCCCACATATCTGTTGAGAGAGTGACATCAGGCTCTGCAGTGCTAAGGAATGGAGAAGGGAGAGGGGGAAAAAAAAAAAGAAGACAAAAGGAGAAAAATGGTGTTTGCACTTACTATTTAATCTAAGAAAGGTGAAGACAATGAAGGAGGTTCTTGAGAGGCAGAGTGGATGGCTGTTGCAAATGGTGGGCAGTCAGACTGGGAGATGATTACGGATGGATAGGGTGGTGGGAAAAGCACCCTGGGTTTAGATTGCCTCCTCTGTTTTGAAATCAGGGAGGCATGTTTGCCAGCCCTGCCATCCCTTGGGGCACTCTGAAGCTCTAGGAATGAGCACTCTGCACATCTTCAGTTTACACTGTTTGCAGAAACCATAACGTTATTTCCAAACCAAGTACTCTGAAACATGCCAAAGGCACCATTCCTAATCCACTACGATGGACATGACTCACGGCAGGTCTTAAAACAAAATTACCCAAAGTGAGGAAAAAAAAGCATCAGGAAAATAGTCTCTTGGAGAAAGTTCTTATCCAATACCTGATGAAATGTCACAAGATGTCTTTTATTACAAAATTTTCCACTGAAGTCTACATGCTAGAATTGATTTCGGAGTTTAGATCAACTGGAAACATGTCAATTCATAGGAGATCTTTTGAGAAAGTCCCCTGCATAAATAAGTCTGAACTGGAAACCTTCTTTTTGTGGAAATTGGAAAGCAAGACTACGCCTGGACCATCATTCATGTTGCCCTGCTTATCTTGTATCACCATTCACATTAGCATGGATTAGGCACCACCACTGGCACTGTAAATAACAGTTGCTTCAATATGGTGACGTATTGCAGGTTTCTTTAGAGCTTACTAGTGATGATGTCCACTCAATGAAATCAGGATCCAAAGCTTTTCATTTGCTCCTGCAATTAAGCAAATCCTTCATTCTCAGCAGTCACCAGTACATTAGAAAGACTTGAACCTAGGCTGTTCTTGCTTGGACTCGGCTCCATTCACGAGCAGGGGGAAAAATAAGCTTTGACTGGAGATGTCAGACCTTTAGTCACCTTTACAAAAGTTTCACATTGCATTAAATTGACCAAAAACAACAGCCTGTCTCAATGTCTGTAGCAAACCACAAGGAATGAAAAATGGCTGACAACAAATATGCACTCTTGACATTGCAGTTGCTTAACTCCTTAAATCTGGGATCCTGAGTCAGGGAAAAAAGAAGTGCAAGGCACAATTACAAATACCCAACTTCATCTTGTGCATCATCCTGAATGGATGAAACAGCTGGCACAAATAAAGCTCTGCTAGCAAAGCACAACAGATTGTCTTCATTGCGGCTGCTGCTGCTGAAGGTTGTCTCTGCTCTCCTGTTTGTTCTCTCCTAGCTCTTTATAAATTCAATCCAGATATTAACAATATCCATTAGCTTCTCCAGAAGATTATCTCAGCTTTAGTGACTGGAATGCAGGGATTAGAAAAAAAAAAAAACAACATTCGATTTTGTTTTTAATAAAAGTATATGTTGATTTAAACTGATGGCTTTTAACATCTGTTGTGCAAGTCTTTGTGGTAATAACCCTCAGAGATTGTTGGAGAGAGAGATCATTTAGTAGGTAATAAACATCAGTGATTTCATTAATGAAATATTCTAGCATAGACACTACAAATGGGAAGAAGCAAGGCTTCCACCTGCTTAATGATTTCATTGCTGAGGCTAGCACTGGCTGCTGCTGGCAGGGCAGGAGATGCCCCGATATCTCTTTCCCCAGCTGTGGGCACAGCTTTGTCAAGGCACATGCAGTGGAAGAAGAGTTGCCTCAGGGGCTATCAGGAAGCTTCTGACTATCAACACGTGAGGCACAGATTTCGAAATGCCTTACCAATAAGGGGTTGTCCTTAGCTCCTGACATTGCTGTAACCCAGCTGACAACTCTTTCTTGGAGCACTGGATGCCTGTTAGCTGGAAAACAGTGACACAGATTGAGCAGGGAGTACGGGAAGTTGATGGGTCACTCAAGTGAATCCAAAGAACTACAGTTCCTGGCAGAAGAGGTGAAAACCTTCTGTAGGAATCTTTTCATCTTCCTCCACAGGGAGAGGTTTAGAATGCAATTTCCAGCCAAACCCAAATTTCTTCTGGAACTCTTTATTGATCATGTGTGTAAATGCAGAGGGGAGATCCTTCAGAGACCAGTTTTACAAACAACAACAACAACAAAGCTGAAAGCTTCAAAGGCAAAAAGATCACAGGGTGGAAGAGAGAAGTTCTTTCCTGTCTTGCAGACTTTCAGAGAGCCAGAAATAAATTGAATGATGGGGAAATACCCATCCCCACTTGAGGGTCCAGGTCCCCCACCCACCCAGAACATATTCTGATGCCTGTTCACAGCAGGTATCCTTTCCCTGCACAGCAAAGATCAAGGCATGAGGGAGAAAAGTGTGCCTTTGGATATCAGCTCATCATGGGGCCCTAGGCACAAAGAGGAGTAAGTTTTCTCCCTCCTCTCCCCTTTGTCAGCTAGTAAGCACCTCCTGTCCTACCTGAGATACTTGCCATATCACAAGCCATTCAAGGGAGTGTTCAATCCCATTTCTGAACCCTGCTTCCTCCTCAGTGCCCCAAAGTCCTCTTCTTCCAGCCTTGATGCTACCACAGAGGCCAGTCCTGCCAGGGTAGGCTCTACACACTGTGGAGCAGCTTAGTGCTCCTCTGGAAAAAGCACATGTAGGGAGTCAGATTTGGACCACAGTGTGCTGGATCAAAAGCATCTCAACGGCTGTCCTTCCCTGTGGCTTTGCAGTGAGCTTAGGAAATCCCTGTTGAGCTGTGCTGAGGGATCCCTTTGAGGCTTCCTGCCTTCCTGCAGCCTTTTCCTCCCTTGTCAACCAGCTAAGAGGTAACTGCTGATGCTGGCTCCCCCCAAGATATCAACTGCTTTCCATTATTTGGGAGCACAGGTTTCCCCACTTCTTGGGGACCAGAGCCTAACCTAGGGTTCTCTACAAACCTGTGGTGCAGAGGAAAGAGCTGCTTGTGTTTGCAGGGAGAAGGATCACCTGGCCTGCCTGCTGGCATCTCTCGTCCCTCTGTCTGTGGTCTCCAGCCAGAAGGACAAAAGACACTGATTTATTTGGAGTAAAGAGCATCACTTAAGATTAATGAAAACAAAATAGTGTGGCTGAGACCAAGTAAATGCCTTGGAAAGACAGGACGGTTTACACGTTTTCAGAGGAGCTAACAGGCCAGCCCAAAGACGGCATTTCCTTGATCTGGAAAATGAAGCAAAAAATACAATTCCTGTGACTTCTCTGTAATTACAGCTTTAATTTGGTTTTACGTGTTACTTAGCCCAAGTTTAGCATGTGCCACCCCGTTTTCTCCCAGTGAAGACAAAGCCAGATATTGTCATCAAGGCTACAGTAAAGGAAGGGATGAGAAAGAAAAGAAGGATTGTTCATTTTCTTTGTTTAATAAAATCTGAAAAACTGAGGGTAGTCCCAGCCATTAAGGAAATTGTTACCTAATGCATTTCATGCAGTGGATCTGTTACCTTTCATCACACAGTGTCCAGAAAGAACAGACTGTGCCTTGACTCAGAGATGGGTGTATTGAGGCTATATCTAAACTGCGTGGCAGACTCATGCCATGCTGTTGCCTGAGGTTGTTGCCACCAGAGACATCCAGGAGAGAGGATATGATTGAAGACTAACCCATGTGCACAGGTTTCCTCCCCATGACCACTAGTACATGTGCAGGAGAAGATGGTTTGTGCACCGATGAAAAGTCAGGGAGCTGAGGCACAGTCACACACCCCCAGTAAAGAGAGACTTATCTGGATGCATTTTCATGCAGGAGTCTCTTGAGGACCACTGATGACCTTACCTCCCTGTCCTAGCCAAGTTCTGGACATCCCAGATGGTCCCACAGAGAGATGACAGCCCTACCCTCATGTTTTCCACTTTTTATGAAAAGGCAATTTTAGCACACATTAAGAAGCAGAAATATTCTTTATCCATTAAAGACAGATCCATTTGAGGATAGAGTCGTTGTTATCCATAAAGCTGTCAAGAAATTTTCACAGGTTTTATCAGGTTTTCTGAACTGAACAAATCACTCCTGAATGTTTTTGGAAATCCTCGTTTTTCTGACAATAGGGAGTTTTCACATTTCAAGATGCGGGGGGAAACTGCCACTACTTTCAACAGCAAAAATCAATGTTTGTTAAAAGATGCAATTTTGTTCGTAAAACTTTTTTTATTCTCTCTATAAGAATTTACCATTATTTAGGCATCTAGATCATAAGTAAAATATTGGTAAATATAAAAAAGATTACTATATTTGCAACTATTCTACCAGGAGCTAACTGCAAGGGCAGCCTTTGCCATAGATGCTGTTGTCACTAAAGCCCTGGTTGTTCCCATACTTGGTGGCATGGGAAACAATGGTCACAATTTAAAGAGATCTGCCAATTTAATAAACCATTGAGAGGGCATACTGGAATGCAATATTTCATCACCCAAATCCCCAAGCTGCAACCAAGCTACTGATTTTCTTTTTTGATATCTATAGCTTAGTAATTGTTGCTTTGTTCCTGTCCTCAGAGGAATGACCCTGACCAAGGGACAGCTGTAGACACTCCATCCAAGCAAAGGATGTTCCAGAGACAATGCCCATTGCCTCAGCTGCCCAAAGCCTGGGCCTTCACGTTTTGCAGCAAGGAATCCACATCCATCACAAACTGCAGAGAGAAGAAGGGGACCAGGACAATGAGGTGAAACAGTGAAAAGGCAGTTAGTCCTAAAGGGAGGCACAAAAAGAAAAATCTTTTGCTGTTCCTCGGGGACTGTCTAAAGCACTTTAATCCAATCATGGCTTTAATGAGAAGGATGCCTCAGCTTCTTTCCCTAAGCACATATCACCACTGGTGCTGGTGGACTAAGATACCCAGGGACCCAGACCACAAAAGAGAGAAGTAACCTCAGCAAACAGAAATTGAGGAGGACATTCAGTTTTGCTGCTTCTTTTATCTCTTTTTAACAGCCTAATTGGAGTGTAATGAATTTAGAGTTGGTGCTCACTGCCAGAGTCGCTTCTTTGATGTGTTTTTGGCCTCTGCGCTACAAAAATGCAATGGGAACCAAAATCAAGATATTACACCTCCATAAAGTGTCTCTGGGTTTACCATGAGATTCCAATGCCTGTGCCAAGTGACCCAAGCCACTAACAGGCTGCTGCTCGCCAAGATGCTTGGGTAATGAATAAGAAGCAGAGAGAGATGCCACTGTGAATCAGAGTGAGGAATGCACGCTAATGGCAACAGAGGTGGATCCCAGGCTGTAATGTGGAACAGAAGAGTGCTGTGGTCATGCTTCTCTGTGGCTGCAGCTTGCAGGAGCAGCTGGTGGTGCCTGAAGGCCTGTGGCAGGCGAGGTGGATTTTAGGAGGTAGGTGGAGTACCTCTGTACAGGCACACGATGACACAGCACCACAAACTGCTTGCATTGCCAACAACCAGGTCACTCTCAGGCCAAGGGTCTTTCCCCACCCTATTTTAACCCTTCCTGCCTTAGCTCCTGCAGACACATCTTGTTGCCACATGAGCCTACCCTGCTTTGCTTGGCTCTCAGCAGGGCATCCCCAGGGGCAAAGAGTAGCCACTTCATGACATGTGAGTGACCAACACACAGTGCATGCTCAAGAGGCCATCACCTCCCACTGCCCACCACACACCCTGCCAGGGTCACCATCCCACCAGTGGGGACAGCAGAGTCAGCAGGCTGTGCATGCAAGCTGCAGGCAAGGCTTGGAAAGGCCTCCTTGGGGGATATTCCACCCTGCAAAGAGAGGGATCCCCATTGCCTCACTTAGATCCTCCAGGTGAATGGTAACCTGCTCTTGAGCACACATGAAAAACCTGGTGATGCTTACCAATTAAAATATCCCAGGCACCCACATAAAATTTCCTCTTAGAGACAAATAGATAAATTATGGGATTTTTGTTCTGAAGAGGCTTCATTAAGTACGGATGTTTTCTGCTTTCTATTCAAACAACAACTAAGCAAGCCCATGTTAGATGAAACCATACATCTATTCCAAAAATCATGGCCCAAAGGATAATCCAACTGCTTATCTGTTTCCCTGTTTGCAATGATCTTGCTCATGATAAAAAACGACGTGCCTCCTTGGAAAAATTGTGGCCTATGACAGTTCATGTACATGCAGAATATTCAGGGCTAAATTCCCACCCTATTTAAATCAATACAGCTACATCCATTTTAGGGAAGCTATCCCCAATTGACAGATCCTGGGAAACTGGCCCTGAGTGTCTCTCTGACTCAAACAGTCTTTACCCTGTGACTGCATGTTTGAGACACGGGCTGCTGATAAGATATGCTTCTAGTTAAATGCAGCCCTTCTTCAGTGATGATTCACATTCAAGAGCTGTTAAGTGGTCCAGCTGTTCTGGACACAAGCCTTCCCTCTGCAAGAAAAGCACTTTCTGGAAGAGGTGTACTCACACAGCTTTGCTGGTAAGCAGGTTATATACACAAATACCAGAGCTGTGCTCCAACGCCTGACACTAGAGGCAGGGACAAACCCTCTTCCTGCCTTGCAGTGGCCACTGTCACCTTAGCTCCATCAGATGTGAGTGGACAGCTACTTCATACGTAGCTCATTACCCAGGGGAGAAATCAGGGAGTCTATAACTGAGCCTCTCTGTGTTCTGGAAGACTTAGGCATCCACACCAGCCACATGTGGGTAGCATTTAATGGGCCAGTAGGAAATTAGTGTCCCATGGGACCAGCAAGGCAGCCCCTGAGACCAAGAGGTGTGCAGCTCCTGTGATCAGAAAGCATCCTCATCTTCTCCGTGGAATACATCTGTCAAAGCCAAATGGAAATGGGAGACCACCTGGGCATTAACCCTGTGGTTTCCCCAAGGTCCACAGGGAACTCAGGGCTCCACTTGCTGCTCCTGGGGACCACATTGCTCGGCTAGTGCCATGAGCACATCAGACCGTACATGTGCAGGCAGACATTCTCAGCTGAAGGGTTGGAACAGCTCCTTCTACTGAACATCTGGACTTACACATATAAACTACTCAACACTCTCTTCCAGAATTACAGAGTCTTTCATATCTTATCTCTCAAAAACCACTTATCAGCCCACGGCTTTCAGACTGCAGTCTCTCCCGCCTGCCAAAGTGGAACCCAGCCATGTAAAAACATGAATAACAGCAGCCCCTCTCTCCTCTCCCACGCTGATGGCTGCAGCTCCTCTGATGGGGGCTTGAACTTTGGGGGCAGCAGGAATAGCTCCATCTACCCTGCTGCTGTGGACTGGCAGAGGAAGTTCAGCAGAGTTTAACCATGGAGCAATAGATCACTGGAGCCTCCTCCCATCCCAAGCTGAGGAAGGTGACAAGTTAAATGTACGTATTTATTCTCTTAATTATGATGACAAACAATAAGGAAATATCTGTAAGCTCACATTGCTGCTGCATGGGCTTTGGGCATGCCCTAGGCCCTCCACATCAAATGTGCACAAAAAAAAAAAAAAAAAAAAAAAGACACATTTTTTGTCCATAAATGAATATTAGTAATGGGAAATAGTCTGGACTTTTTGTCAAATAAAGACTTCTTTCTAACTAAATATCCCTTCTGTTTTTAACACTAACAAAATGCTCTGCGAGTGTTTCATTTATGGTGTTCTGAAAGCCCTGTTCAGGAGCAGAGAGAGACTCTTTTATTGTCCTCTTCTTCCTTTTATTTCCCTCTCCCTTCTTCTTTTAAAGAAAATAAAGGTGCAGAGGAAGAACTGCAGGGAGGGCTTTAGAGCTTGTGAGCCATGAAAACATTGAGTTTCAGATCCACTGGGCATCAAAATTTCCACACACACACCCCCTTCCAAACTTTTCAAATCTTTCCATAAAAAATCTGAAATGAAATGGAAATTTCTTCCTCTGAGCCATAAGAGATGATATCATTAGACTTCAGCATGGTGCTAAAAAATGTGTGTGTGCTGCAGATATCAGTCTGGACATCGAAGCAACCAGAACCAAAGCAGACCAAGGGGGCTCTCAGCGAGCTGCTGGGGCTGGTGCTGCATCAGGCAGGATGGAGATGGGGCTGGGAGGAGGAAGGCAGTGATGTTACAGCAGAGGAAAGTGTAACATAAAACAGGATCATCACTAGCTCTGGACTAGCTTAGCTAACATATTTCTTGGTTGCATGGACCGCACATGGGTCCTACATGTTTTTGTTCAGTCCAAGAGAGGTCTGTTGCAAGAACAACTGTCTCTGCTTTTGTTATGAAACTGAAGTTCAGGCACAAATCTTGCCTGGTGGGTCTCATGCCAATGACACAATCCAGAGAATAAACACGATCATCAGGTACCAATTGGGAAATGGTGGGAATAAGATCTGTAATAGCAGTGGCAGGAAGAAAGGGTACAGGTGCCTTCCCTTCTCTTCCCCAAGTGTCCCCCCAACCCACATGCACTTTGGCCCCCATCAGCCAGTCCTCTCTGGCAAAAAAACATGCTTTCAGATGCTGCTGCCAAACCTCAGAAATGTATATTGCTGTTCTGGCTATGTTCAGGAGGAAGGGGAAGGGAAAGCAGTGTGCAATTTTCAACAGTTTCTCCTTGGAGAGGGGCCCCCTAATTTTCTGAAGGGGGCCATCGAGGAGGGGGAGAAAAAGCAAGAGGCTCTGTCCCATTTTAATCCCTTTTCCCAAATTAGTTATACATGGGGAATTAATGATGGAGTTCCCTCTTTGGGCGCTGAGCCTCAAAACATTTCATAACATGCAGAGCCCTTCTGAAACCTTTTGATCACATCCCTTCTGAGACTGCTGTGTTTATGTGCAGAGCTGTGCACATGGGCAGATGCTGAAGGGAAAGGCGGGGAGCAGACTCATCCTGCACTTGTGGCACCGCAGGTAGGGTTTGCAGGACAACCCCAGGAAGGGAAAAAACCCAGCAAGAAACCACAATACAGAGAACAAAACAACTGTGGGACAAAGATCACTGGCATTGCTGTGAGAGCTCAGCAACATCAGCCACAATTCTCTTCCATGCCACTGTCAGGACAACCTACCTGGAAACTTGAAGCTGGCTCTTTGCCGTGTTGAAACCTAGCACAGGGACTGCTGAGTGCTCTTTATTCAATGGGAAATTACCCAGTCTGCAAAGAGACAACCCAAAATAAAGATATTCACCCAACCTTATGGTCTGCATTGACCAAACTGGTTTGACATCAAGCAAGGACCAGTAAGTGCCAAGCCTGGAGATGATTTCCACAAGCCCACGAGAGGCTGAAGACCTTGGGATTACAGAGCATCTCCCTGCCTTATATGCTTTGTTTACAGTCCTTCATAGCCTCAAAACCTTAAAGATAGAATAAATTGCCACTGGATTTAAGTCATTTAGGATCCTGCAGTCCAGTCACAGTTTTTCAGCTGACTAAGAAGGGCAAAAGCCTCTCCTCAGATTAACCAGCATGAGGTCTGCAAGCCAAGATCCTCAAAGATATTAGATTCTCTTAGAAATCAGTGGTGCTTAGACATTTAAGTAAATATATTAAAGGACCTGGACTGAAATACCAATGCCCACCCCCTTAAAAAATTATGTTAAATGTCTGGAAAAGTTTACAAAGGTGATTGGGAGACTGACACATTTCTGGAAGTCTAAGCAGGAGTATTGGTGTTTTGCTAAATTTTACTCGATACTGCTTATTAAACAGGACCTCAAATGGTTTAATTAAAATTAATGGTAAATAGATTTACTCTCTCCAGTGCCAGTGCTTTGTATGGACACATTCAAAGGCATTTACTTCCATTTGGTTAAACTTCATAACTGACTCTTCTAAATGTTTCCACATGGTGGCTTGAATTTTTTTTTTTTCTCTCTTTTTTTTTTTAACTAAATCAATTTTAAACCAATTTTCATTACATTGGTGGTTTTGCATGTCCACAAGGCCTGTGGGCCTCTTGGATTTTAAAACTTGGCGTGAAATTCAGCCCAAAATGCCAAGTGCTGAAACCCAGTGAAAATGAAACCATTACAATCTATAGGGGAATCTGCCTGCCACTCAACCCTGCCCACGCTGCTGGCTGGACTGAGAGCACCTTCCCTGGGGCATGAGTCCTACACCAAACTGCGTGCTAGGAATGGCTAAAATTCACCTCTGGACACTGCCACTGCTCCATCCCAAGCAGGTTTGGGATTTGGCAGCAGTGAGCTCAAATCCTGGCTGGTGGAAATCGCTTGAAGCACAGCCTGTCAGAAGATCAAAATCCTGATCAGGAGCCTCTTTAAAACTGTGGCTTCAAAGCTGACTGGAAACCTGGCCCTGGGCTTCCCTGTAATTCAGCTTGGGTTTGCAAACTTGGCTGGTGTTAGGTTTATTGCACCTAGTTTGGGGCTTTATTGTGAACATTTTGTGGAGATTCAGCTCTTCAAATTAAAAGGGCTCTGTTGTTCAGAGCCTGGCCCGGTGTCCCTAACATCCATAAACTCCACACCAATTTATTTATCTTCATGTAAAAGTAACTGAGGGACTGATGTTTTATTTTCAAGGTAGAGGTCCTTGCTGTGTATTATCAAGTCAGTAAAACTGGATGGATGGATAGATGGATGGATGGATGGACGGATGGATGGCAGGAAAGGAGGTATAAGAACTATTTACTGCTGCAAAATGGAGGGCCTTGACTTACAAAGCAACTTTTTAAACTGGTGAGGAGCCAAGTTTGTTACGGTCCTGTTTTCCACCACTGAGTCTAGTAAGCAAACCAAAAAGCAAAAAGATGTCTTGTAGAAGCACCCAGCAACTGGGATGCTTCAAAGCACAGACAGCAGCCTTAGAAGAAACACCAGCAGAGGTGAAGATTTTTTGCCTCCCAGAAGGTTTGGAGCAATGAACAAAACCAATAATACTGCTGCTTTCCAACACTACTGCTTTTAATACCTCTAGAAGTAGAAATGAATGGGTTTATTTACTGTTCAACTCCTTTTCCCCCACAAAAACCCTCAAAAATGGTGACCATTCAAAGCAGAGCAAAGATGGTTCTTGGCAATGGTTCAGCGTGGCTCTTATTACTGCGGGGAATATGGTCATGCTGCTAAGATGGTGGCCTAGGAGTCAGGCCCCTCTTCTTGGCTATCCCACCACCCCACCCTGTAACCTTGGAAAGTCACGTTTCTCCTCCATGGCTCCAAATTCCTCGCCATCCTGCGCCTCTTGGCTATTCAGGCTGCCAGCTTTATGGTCCAAGTCTGTCTCCTACTGCTCTAGCTACCACCATAATTATGAGAATTTGATACGTGCTGCATTCCAGCGCCCCTTCCCACAGAGCTTTGTTAGACAACACGCCAGCTCCTACCGTCCCTTCCTGGGACATACATGCAGTGTGAAGGACAATCTGCCCTCATCATCCACCAGAAGCCCCCAACATCCAGCCCCAAAGGGACTATGACCCAGGGAAGAACTGTTTAGCAGGGGCAATGCAAAGGTATGCTCGTGAAGCACAAGAAATATAAGGGATTTGCCCTGAGGGGCACCTCTGCCCCAGCATGCATTTGTCATGACTGCTTTAGTAAGGCAAGGGTTTATCCCTGACCTCAGAGGGCTGTTGAGCTTTCTGGCAATCCCCTGACATTGCAGCCTGACATGCAGGCACCTTTTTGCAAGCAGTACTGCACTGCATGCAGTCACAGGGTCCTTTACGACCAGTGTAGCCCAAAGCACCAAGAGAATGTCTGGGTGTGACACTAGCACCTCTTTTTTTGACAGGGGCTAAACCTCAGCTGTGCCAGAGGCAGGGCTTTTACAAACAGAGTATGGGACCTTTTTCTTCCCTGTTTTGCTCCAAGGATCCTTAACGCCAGGAGCCACCACGCCACTAAGTGCACAGGTTCTGCTTCTGCTCCAAAAACCTCATTAGAGGCTGTTCCTCAAATGCCTTCAGGCAGCAGCTTGCTCAGTAGCTGCTAAATTATCTCTGGGTAAGGCCTCCCATGCTGGGCACTGGGCATACAGACATGGAAGGACAGTCCCTGCATGAAGACTTTCCAGCCTCAGCAGGGAAATGACACAAAAGGGAGGAGATGAAACAGTGTTAGTGAGATCACCGTGCAGAGAACTGGCGAAGGTGGGATTAAAACTCAGAGAGCACCATTTAGCTGCCCTGCACACCGAGGCACTTGGTGCCTTCGCTGCTTGCATGGCACTTGCACGCATGTACACAGACATACACACACATATGTGTCTGTATGTTAAACACACATATGTGCAAAGATGGACATGGACACACAAGCTACATTGACAAAGACATCACGGCTGCAAGTGGCACGTGGTGACCTGCCCTGTGCTACCTGTCAGGTACTCACAGCCCCTTATGGAGCAACCCTCCTGACCTGACCCCGCAGGAACAGTGCCCCCGTTATGACTTCTCCAGGCTGAGCCAGCACAAGAAGCTGGGATTTCCAAAGGTGCAGGCAGGACAGGCAGATGATTGGACTGAGATAGCGTCTCAACTCCTTCTCAGAGTTTGGTGCTGTGTGTTTTATCAACAAATAATATGTCTTTACTACTGCCAGGCCTGCTGAACCACTGAAGCTGCAGACAAGCAAGCTGTGTTTGCTTCTCTTTCATTCGTCATCAACACAATGACCAGCCAAGTTCTCATTCCAACGTCTTACTTGTTGGTAACAACAAAAACAGGCAAAAAGGGAAAAGCTGATTTTTGGCAGGCTGTGGGCATTCAGAAGCGTAGGTTTGGATAGGTAAAGTGAAAAAGTCCCAGTATGAAAATCACTGGGGAAATAGAAACATTAGGAAGCAAGAGTTTAAAAGCAAAAAGTAGGCTGGTTAGGTTTTCAGATTCCCCTATTTCTCCTCTCTGGGGTGCTGTTGTGTATTAATGCTCTCCCTTCACCAACACAGGGGGGCCTCAAGTTGAGTGACAAGTGAACTTGGTCAGGAGACCAAGAAACTTCCTGCAAGTCTTTCACCTCCCAAGGGCTGCACTCAGGGACCATTCCAGGTCCGGATCACAGTCCTGATGTTTACAGGACGCAAAGCTCAGGACAGGAAAAATGCAGGGAAGAACAGCGACAGACACCACTGAGGGAGTATCTCTGGAGTATGTTAGTAGGTTGCTGAAAGGGAGGAACAGTTTTGAAACACGAGCACAGAGATAAAAATCTATTCCAAGGTGAGGATGAGCTAAATACGTCAAAGGCCTTTCAGCACAATCTGGGTACATGCGAACCCATCTAAATAGTAAACAGCGCATTTACTACTAATAGCCTCCTAATTTATTTATGGAGCCCCACCACACCTCAAATCTCTGTCATCTCCTTCACACACCAATCACCTGGCACCAGAGGAGATCTGCTCTGCCCAGCCTTTGCTACCTGTTTTTGGAGATAAGAGCTAAAAAACAGAGCCCTGCAAAACCTGATAAGGCCCACGCTTCAAGATGGTTGACTGAAATTACTCATTTTCCAAGTTGGGGACGTTTCACAAGCTGTCTTAGTGCCTTGGAGCACCTCAGGCAGTGGAAGGAAAAGGAAATACAAGCACAGAAGCCAACATAATCAACCTCAGGGCTGGGGAATCCCTTCTTGCATGTATACATGTGCATATGGATATATATCCACGTTCGTCACTGCTATGGCAACTAAGACAACAAAGATATCCTTTTAAAGGCCCTGCAGTAAGGAGGAAAAATATTTTGCTATATATATCACTGCCTATTGACGTCACAAAATAACTTAAAATAAACTAACCTGTAAGTTTGGATCACGCTGGTCCCTTTTCCTCCTCTGTGGATACTGGAATAACGTTCACGTCACAATGACCATCTGTTACCTTTCATGGAAAAAGTAACCAAAGAGAGCTGAGCTAGAAAGTTTTCTATCAAACCCTCTCATACACCCTCACTGAAGCAACATTAAAAAATCCCTTTCCTAAAACCTATGGAGCCCTGTATCCTGAGGGCCTCATTTAGTCCTTCCACAGGCAAAGCCCATGCTGACATCAGAGGGAAATTGCCAATTTTTGTAATTAGTTAAAACTAAGAGCCTGAGG
This sequence comes from Picathartes gymnocephalus, assembly GCA_013390045.1. Taxonomy (NCBI): domain Eukaryota; kingdom Metazoa; phylum Chordata; class Aves; order Passeriformes; family Picathartidae; genus Picathartes; species Picathartes gymnocephalus. The sequence continues at coordinate 415,887 of WEKY01019604.1, read as the reverse complement.
TAAGCTGTGATAATTAATTCAGCTGAGCATCTAAAGAGTTCACTGGGAAAAAAAGCAAGCTGGCAGAAGTGAGTCTGGGCTGAACTGTAAAAATAAAACATTCCACTTGAAAGTGATTTTAGGAAGCTTGTTTCCACAGCCAAGATCTTGCAGATCAGGGCACCCTACCTCTTGTGCATGTGAATGTAGCACCATGTAAAGTGGGACTGACATGACTTGTGCTCTTTCCACTAATGCTAACAGTGCAATTATTTTATTGACAGCACTAACAAATAAGTTTCTGTTACACATCCAATAAATACAGGTACATGTGTTGATGAGGCAGAGAGAAAGGCAGGGAATTGAGGACTTTAGTTTTCACTAGTCTGTACCAATATAACCCCAGTAAAGTCAAAGTCCAAGGCAGTCAAGCACAAGCAATGCAGTGGGAAGCCCTGCAGGGGAACAGGCGGGATGTTGGTGATGGTTCCCACATGCAAGGCATGGGGGCATCTTTGGCATGGGACTGCTCTACAGCTCCTTGCCTAGTGCCCTGAATCAACAAATGCAGCATCTCCCATCCCTTAGCTAGCAGGAGATGAGAAATGCACCTCAGCTATGTTCCTATCCCAAATAATCTATTTTGCTCACCTCAGAAAGATTGTGAGGAACTCTCCCAAGTCCCTTTAGGCTCAGTATGTGTTTTAATATGGCTTGAAGGAGGCTGAACTGCCTGCATGTCCTACCAGAGCCCCACAGAGTGGGTTAAGGTGTTCTCAGAGCACGAGATATGCCATGATTCTCTCGAAACCACCAGGGATATTTCAAAGCAACAGAATTTATTAGAGGTTATTTTGAAGGCAGATCTCTCTTACTCAGTATGGTGAGTTTGAACAGATATAGCAAATGCAATGAGTCACTGGAGCACTGTGGGCCGTTATATACTATTAAGTCATCTGCAAGCCCATGGTGAACCCATTTGCAATGTGGTATTACACGGCCACTTGATGTGTTGTGGATTTGGGTCTGTTCCTCTTCTCCTCAGGGTTTGTTTTTCTTCCTTTTTTTCTTTTCTAAGTCAAGCTACAGACTACAAATAACAAGAGCTAACACAATTTGAGCAGGTTTGAATTAGTCTTACGAAGGAAAATCAGCAATCACATAGGTTTTTAGAGGTTCAGAAATTTGCCTTTTCTCAACTTCTCCTAGGTCAACTGGTTTTCAAAACTGCTGGAACTGCTGCAATTCTCACCCCTCCTACCCATCTGTCCCAAGTTTCCCTCTAAGCATGGGAAGTCAGAGAGTTCAATTTACCCCTTGGGCTGCAGAGGAGCACTGACAGCAACATGGTGCTTCAGTATCCTGTGTTACTTAACTCCCAGTTGGTGTGCATTAAGATACACATCTGACTTTTCTCACATTTTCTGTTATCTCCCAAATTCGTCTGCAGTCTCTTGTGTCATCAGTCAGTTCAGCTCTCCCCTAAAACAATTTCCTGGAGTAATTTGCCTAGAGATTCCCTTCAGTGGCTCAGCCTGCAGGGCCTTCAACTTGTGGACTTGCCTAATGGAAGAGCCCCTCCATATTTTTAGCTCTTTATACCATCCACTCTCCCTAAATATTTTCTCTCATGGTAGAGGAAGGCAGATAGGCATCTTTCTGGGGATCTCCCTACCTTTCCTCACCTGCCTCTATGAATTTAGGAAGAAAACACACTAACATTTCTACTGACTGTAGTCTTCTTCAGCCCCGATTTGTGGAAGCTTTCAGAGAAACACCTCTGACACAATGCCACCCCTTATCCTTTTCCCAGCAAATATCTTCCTTTGCTTTCTTCCTCTACCCCATTTCTAACACCCTCCTTCTTCATACCTTCATAGGAGATCACACAGACATCCAAAAGCCCTGCTGAGTGCTTCTTTCACCTTTTATTAATGCCAGGTGCCACCTCTTCCCACCACCCTAATGAGGTCCAGATGGGATGCACCAGGTTCTCCAAGGGGCCCTGCACCTCTCCTTTCAAAGAAGGAGCTGTCCTTGCAAGGTCTGTTGCTATTTTTTGGAGAAGATGTAGCTGAGACAGGTTTATCTCAAGACCATGAAAGTGCTAGGTGGTTGCTAAACACCAGAATAAGGAAAAAAAAAGGCAAAAAA
>WEKY01019604.1:379742-413712 GCA_013390045.1 Picathartes gymnocephalus | reverse complement strand
AAAAAAAAAAAAAAAAGCTGGTCGTTGCACAAAGTAGTTGGATGTTTTACCAAGGCTGAAATACTAAAAATATGGGAAGTTTTTATAGTACTCCATACTGTACCTAGAAAGCTATAGGATCACTGTGGGACAAGTCAGACTGGCAACCTTACGTCTGACATAAGTTATGTCTGACAGCTGCTAGTCCTGAGGTGCTTGGCAGGGAGAAATCTAGCTCTGATACCACAGGCCAGAAATCAGAGGAATGCCTTTTTCTCTACCCACAAAGAAGAAACATATAAGCAATATGCTCTAAAGCAGAGATTGCATTAAAAAGGCTGGCCACAGAATAACTTACAACTGATCTCAAGCTGAATATGGAAACAGGTTGTTTTGAAGATGTCTGTCAAAGACCCTGCTTAAAGCCCCAGTAGTGGCTAAGATCCAAGAGTAAGAGAAACAGAGAGGGGATACGGGGAGGCCTAGATTGAGCAGTCATTTGTCAAGAGAATTGAAGTAGAAAAATAATGTGGAGTTCAAAGTCAGTGTCTGGAGGAAAAAAAAAAGAAAGAAAAAAGAAAAAAAAGAAAAGAAAAAGAAAAAAAAGCTACGTATAGATACAAGCACAGCTGAAACAAGCCAGGCTTGGTGGGAAAATGCTGCAGCACAACCCCTGGTGTGCATGGCGCTGTGAACAGCAGCTCCGTCACCCCACTGAGCTTCTCCTTAGCTGCAGCAGAGGTGCCTTGACGGAGGAGGGAAGCACCAGGGGAGACAGGAAGGCTTGGGTGGGATAGTGATGAGAAGCCAACTCTGCACACACATAGTTTGACACTCTCAGTCTTGGGGAAACCCAAAATGGGTGGGTTTGTTCTCCTTTTCGGGTACACCTCCCTAGATCCAGCCATTCTGGATTTTTACCCTCCTTGAGATGAACCTAGGCTTGGCTGTGGACATTTTTGAGGACTAGCATACTGCAGCTTTCTCAGCCCAGCAGTGGTACTTCTTACCTTTTAATTCCCAACTTTACAGCAATTTGTCCTGCCTTGCTTTCCTAAAACCAAGTGCAGTTTGTGCTACCTGAAGTTGGCAACACGATTTGCTTAGACACCAGTGTCCAGAAAACAACGGGTCATGCTGGTAAGGGTATTTCTTTGAAAGCTGTATACAGACTACATGTATATGTGTATTGGGATGAGCCCTGAAGGCATCACAAACAGCACACTTAGAAAAGCTCCCCTTGCCTGAAGGCACAAAGGATGGGAACTGGGTAAGTTCAGTCTGTGGATCAAAAGGGGATAAGAAGGACTAACTGGCTTCTCATAAAAGACAGAAAGACGGAGCCTTCTCTTTCTGCATGCTAAAGCATCAAATACGTTAGAGGAGGATTATCCAGAAACCAGCATTTGCTGGTTCTTTTTTTATGCTGAACGTGTCAGCAAGGTCTTGGCAGACTGTGGGGAAAAAACAGAGTATCTATAAGATTTCAAGGTTGTCACAGATCAGTAACCTCAGCCGAGGTCTGTTATAGTCATTCAGCAATGACCCCATCTCTTCTTTCATCTTAGGATTCCACTAGTTTCATCCACTTGCTTGTTTTGCTTCCTTCTTTTTTCCCCTGTTCATCCTGCAAAACAAAATACCACTGCCTTGTTCCTTCGCTGGAGTTTCACCAAGACTGTACCCTCCTGGTGGAATTCCGCCAGATATGTCACAAAGTCACACAATGCATTGCCATGGAGGAAATGCCACGTGCATAAATACATAATTTCATGGAGGAGATGTCGGGTCAGCTGAGGACCTGGCAGAAAGGTGAGTCACTTCAGGCAAGTTGGTTTAGAAGATAAGGGTAAAGCTCTGCAAAAGCAAGTCCTCCTGGGTGGGTATCACTCGAGTTGGCCAGGCCCTCAGTGGATACAAATTGTCATAGTTCCATGCAAATCATCTGGAAAATGATACCCTGGTTGGCAAGCTGCTAAGGTAACGAGTATACCCCAGGGCAGTGCCAACTAATGCTGGCTGTGGACCTGCCCATTAGCTGTACTGGTAGTATCAGCTTATGTGAACATATTTGTGGCTCTGGTAAACCTGGAAAAAATGACATTTCCATGGGTTTGATGAGAAGTGAAACATTTGATGCGTTGGTCTCAAATTTTCTGCTGTCTTCCACAAGAAACAAAGGGCAAGGTTTTACAAATGGCCTTCTCTTTTTTCCCCCTTTTGGGGCAAATGTAGGAAAAAGTGTTATCTATGGAATTTCAGAACTTGTTCTTTAACGCAAAACACCAAAACCACCAGAAATAACATTCTCCTGGAAAATGTAAGATTTAACTTCGCCCTAAGCCAAAATTGCATACTGATTGCTATTCATCATTCTGCTCCCCTCCTATGTACTCTATACGTCTCCAAAATCTTACCACGGCAATCAAAGTTCAAGGAGTAGCTGGATGAAGCCACTGTTTCCAAAACAGGTATTTCCCACATCTCTGTTCAGAAATGTCCTTCTCCAGAAAAGACTGGACAGCTGTTCTTTGTTGATATGCAGTCTCCCAGGACCTTCGGCAAACACATTCAGGAACCTGGTTACAGTCTAGGATAATATTTCCTTCCAGACTCGTCAGGATATGATAGGTTTTTTCCAAGTTACCCGTGCATGCACACAACCTGAAGTCCAAAGGACAACTCCACAGCCTTTGTGCTGTGTGTTGAGCCTGCAGCCCACCTCATTTATCCAGCTGCAGGAGAACCCACCCAAGGATGATGCTCCAGTACAAGAGATGTGAAAGCCTCTCCAGATCTCGGGGAAATCCAGAATATTATCAGCTGCTTCTCCTCAACCTGGCAGTAGGAAACTTCAAGAGATGGGTGTGCACTATGGATTTCTCCACCAGCTTGCACCAGCTGGGCTTTTTTTTTTTGTCCATTTCTCCTTCTTCTTCAACATTTATAAAATGGGAGCAGGAATATCTGCCTCCCTTAAGAAGATCAGGTTCATTAGGGCTCTATTCCCACACCTTAGGTTTTACTCACCCCCTGTGAAAGGATTCCTACAGGTGTCACTATAGCTTGAGTATCAAGGAAGGGACACACACAGCTTTATAGGTGTGTCCTGTAGCATCACCGTGTACCCTGGGGAGGTCTGGAATTGGTCCTTGCTCCAGGCCTGGCTGCAAGAAACTGTGTGGGTCTGTGTGCTTTATGTAAAAAGGCACCACAAAGGGCTCCAAGGTCCAGCTTACTCAGAGCACACAGTCTCAGCACAACCCTGCCCCACTGTACCTCTGTCCCCTGAGCCCTACAACACTCCCAGGGCACTAGAGAAATTCTGAATTGCACCAGGCTCACTTGTCTTCTCAGTGTTCAGCACCAGCTGAGGACAGATCTATGCTTTGCTTTCCTCTTCCTGTGTTTATTCCTAAGCCAACCAAAACACTCTTTGTGCTTCAGAGCAAGTCACCTATGACATGGGACCCTTATTTTTGAGCTAGGGGTGAACTGAAGACATGAGTCTGTCAGATCATCTGTGGAACATGCTGGCGGCAGATGGTACATAAACATTTGTTTTCTTATTACTCAAGAAGGGAAAACAGTTGGGAAAGCAAAAGTTTCTTCTTTCTGTTTTTTTTTTTTTTCAAAAATTTAAGTTAATGAATGGAAAAAATCAACAAACTTCTGAAATTCTTTTTGATAAACAGGATTTTGTCTTAAAAAAAAAAAAAGGACTTGGCAAGGTTGAAGCCTGCTATTTTTCATTAGGACAAGATGATGGTATGGCAGGAATGCAGGACAGAGGGGTGCAGATGTGTGAAAGCATTTAGGAAAAGGCACCCAGGGATTAGAGAAGTGCCTGTTCCCAAAATGGGTTGATCTGAGGTAAAGGAAACCTTTGGGATACGAAGATAGTAAATCCTTCCCCCGCCCCTTTTATAGTGGATATAAACAGTTTTATGGTATTTCCACCAAAAAGAAAGAAAGAAAGACAGAAAGAAAGACAGAAAGAAAGACAGAAAGAAAGAAAGAAAAAGAAAGAAAGAAAGAAAGAGACAATTCTGCAACACACACATGTTCCCCATTAATTAGGACTGCTGTTAACAACGCGTTGCGCCAGAGCTGCCAAGAGCTGTCAGACGAAGGACAGGGAAGCCCACAGCGGAGGCTCTGCTGCCTCCCGGGGTCCGCCCGCCCGGCCAGAACCCAGTCCCGGCTCCGAGCTGGGTCAGCCCCCGCCGCGGCTGGGTGGGGGCTAGGGCAGGCAGCCGGGCTGGGGGCAAGGAGAAATGCCCAGCTGCACAGGCAGCCCCTGTTTGAATGTGAATTCCTCCCCCAACACTCCACTTCAGCTACAGACATTTTCCACAGAAATTCTGGCTATGTTCGCTTCTGGTTGAGACTTCGGGACTATTTTTGGCTTTTTTAAAACATGCTTAGGGGAGGCGCCTTCTACTTTTATTCACATAAAGGATCCTTATTTTGATGTATTAAGGGACATGGAAAGAGGAGGGGAGGCAGGGTGAGGGGAGAGCTGCTTTATGCTTTCATTCAGCTATAGAACAACGACACAAATCTACATGCAAGCTGCCTTTCCTCCTCGGCAGGCTCCAGATACACTCTCTGCTGTAGCAGGGACCACCCGTAGCATCCCAGTTTTCTCAAGCCATCATTGGGACAGAGAGCTGACTGCCGGCTTTTAAGCATCTCTCACCTTCGCACCTCCTTGCAGGCACTTCGAGGGCTGGGAGCAGCTTCACCCTCCTCCTATCAGATCCTCTCTTCTCAACTCCCTCCTGAACTACTCCCTTCCTTCAAGCTCCCCGAGTGCTGCTCTGGATTCACCACTGGTTGTGACCGAGGTTGCACACTGATGTGCACACTGGACTGACTCATGTTAGGGTTAAAGCAGGGTCCTGAACGATCTTTTTCCTCTTTAAACGAATGTAGGAAATAGTGTTGCAACAGTGCAGCAAAGTTCACTGCAGGATCTTGAAGGAGGGGGGAAATGATTGCATTTTAAAGTAAAAATTATTTCCCCACACTTGTATACTCACCATATCCAAGCAGCCAGGCCATCAGCAGGCATCAAGATGTGTGTTCCAAGTGCCCAGTCCAGGATCCCTTGCGAGGACACGGAGGAGGAGAGACACCAGCTATCCACCAGCACGTCTCCTTGACTCCTTGGAGGTTGGTGATGATTTGCTTGTTTTGGATCTTCCTTTTTGTGCTGTTTAGTAGCAGACAGGGATTAGCCTCTCCACCCTGTCCCACCTCAGTGAGTCATCCAAATAGACTCGCTGTCCTTAGGCTCTCGATCTGGGCATCCTGAGAAGTTGCATTAAATGTGTCGAGCGGTTAATTGAGGAGGTTTTTTGCAGCTTTTCTGCTGCTGCCTCCACACCAGACACCTGCTCCAGCCTCACTCAGACCAAAGGACACCTTGGCTACAGGTCCCCATAGCAGGAGCAGTCAGAACGGGGAGAGCTGGCAACTGCTGTCTCTTCCAATAGCTGCCTTGCAGGTGCCCATGAGAGCTGGAGGCATTTCTGTACAAACTCCAGCCCTCTGACTGCTGGGATGCAGGACTCTATGTAGGCTGTGTACCTGTATCTCACAAACTGGGCCAAGCAAAACATCTAAAGCACAACACTTATCTCTGGTAAAAATTTTGGGATACTAGGACACTATGCTATTTTCATTCTTCCTTTCAAATCCCTAAAATGCTGCTGCTGGAACTTCAGCATTTTTGTGAGGCTTTATAGCTACAGTGATGTACATGGTCTTATGCCAAAAAAAATTAACTACAGATATTCAACTACATACATTCAAAATCATCTCTACAAATATCACCTGAGGAAATCCTCATAGCTGCTGTCCAAAGCACCAGTGACTTGTTCTTGAAAGAAAAGTCCTTTCAGACAGGCAAATAAACATCCTGGTCTAGATTTTCAGGAGCAGGTAGTGGTTTGAGTGGGTTCCCTATTACACATCCAAAGGACATTATTTTCAGATTATGCTGGGTGCCTCTCTGCTAACAGCTTTCCTTCTAGGTATCTTGAACCAAGAGTGGAAAAAGCCACCAGAACCACAAGGATTTCTAAACTATTAGAGCAGACTGGACATTTTTCTAGGTTGTACTTTAACAGTAACCATTTGACACTGTGAATAAAAAACCGCCGGATCTCAGTGCACTTTGGGAGAGCTCCTTGGATCACCTGTTCAGATGCCTGAGAGATAAGGGGAATGTTCAGACTGAATTTCAAAAGGGCACCACAGAGCCATTTTTTTTGTAGAACACATACTATGGTTTTTTGTTAAAATACTTCAGTCTGGGGTAGTTTATATTTTTGAAAATATAAAGAATTTCTGTAGAAAGCTAACAATTTCTCTCTTACATACAACTAATTAATTTATTTTAAAACATTTTTTTCTTTCTTTTTAAAGAAAAGAGTAACCTATGTGAAAACTTTCAAACATCTTTTCAAATACCCTTTCTAATGACATTTGAAAATCTAGTTTCCCCTTTGGGACACGTTGCAAGAAGCAACAATAGTAACAGTTTGATGTCTGTCTTGTTTCAATCCAGCGGGGTGGGGGGGAGGGAGGTTTGGCAGAAAGTATTATTGTCATGTGGGAGTCTCATAAATGAGTTGTCTCCTGGCTAATATTCTTCCACTGCAATGGTAAGTCAAATAGGCTAGTAGCCACGGCAACAGCACAGAATTCTTAACTATTGCTATGGTTATTTCACATCACTTTGGGGCTACCCCAGTTCATACCGTTATCACTCAAGACATTATTTCATAGTGATTTCATTAATTGAGTGCAATTTGATATATGAATAACACCCACATTCAGTTTACCAGAGGTCACATTAACTGCACTTCTGCCTGAAAATGAAGACAAGTCAAGCTGAAACAATGCTACGGCTTTGAAATAAATACACGGAGACTGATTTGGGTTCATAGGTGCAGACCAGCTGTGTGACATCTCTCCTTTATCTCATCTGCAGTACACATCTTCCTAAGTATGGTTTTGGGGAAAAGGTGGGGGCTTCAGCACCCCTAACCCCACACCTCTCATGAACCCTGCAAGGAGGGCTGGGCTGGGGGAAGGCACAAACGTGAGCAGTCAGTGAGAACAACACCTGACAAAATTAGGAGCAGCAGCCCAACTACCACCTGTAAAAAAACCATCAGCTTCCTAAGTATCATAATCTGATGTGTATAACTTGAAGAAGTTACAAAACACTGCTAGCCCTGAAAAAAACTGTTTAGGAACACTTCCTGGTCAGACAGTCCAAAGAAAGGACAGCAGTAACCATAACCAGAGCTGATGGAATAATTGGACCATGGACAGAGAAAAAACCAGAAGCATAATGACAAAAAGAACCCAAGTTTCCAGGACACCATATTGCAAAGCCTCAGCATTAATCTGCTGGAGCATGATCTCCTATGTAGCAACAGCAGAACTGCAAATCCATGGCACTTCTTGAAGATGTTTACAATCAAAGTTTATTTTCCTGTCCAATGGCACTGATGCCCAAGAAAGCCACAACACCCCTGAGCTGGTGTTCTGTGCCAGTGCTGCACAGCTGATCAAACAACAGGAGATTCCTGGTTTATCGTCCATGTTCATTTGTATTGCCACTCGTTACTCTGCAAAAATGTATACCAGGTTTCCCAAAGGAAACCTTCGGAGGGCCATGTGTCCCCCTCCAGTGTCAAGTTACGTCATTTGACTGTAATATCTGGGCCTTCTCTGACCAAGAAAGCAAAAAACTCAGTCAGCCAACCAAAAAAAACCAATAACAAAAACCAGCAAGTTCAAAAGGGTTCAAAAGACCCATTTTTCAGAAAATTGAATAATGATGTATTCTGCAAAGACAAACCCTTTAAAGTGTTTCTGGTTTCAAAAGTATTTTGAAAAACCCAGTGTTCCTGTTGCTTTCCAGAGTTATCTGAATTCCTTCAAAAGCCCACTCAAGGTTAAAGAAGAAAAACAATGTTAATCTAATGGAACAAAGCATTATTTTTTTTAATTACAAGATTTGAAATACAGTTGCAAAAGAAGACCTAGAAAACCAGAAAGATTCAAGTTTAGAGTTTATTTGGTGTTAATTTTTTGCCCTTTTGTCACCTGGGGTTCTTTTCTGAGGTGTTTTCTCCAGAGAGCTGCTTCAAAGAAGCTCTCAAACACTCCGTTTTTTTTTTCACTACTGTTTTATTCTACAGCCTTGCTTTAGCAGGTTGAGAATATACAGGACAGTGATTTTTCTACCTAAGCCCATCATTTTGTTTAGGAAGCCACAGAAACTGCAGCTAGCAGCTCATCACTTTATAAACATCCTAACCATATGCTCTAGAGATCATTTCTGTGTACAAACAGTTTCAGTCCAGTTTCAGCTACTGCAATTTCTCTGCTAACAACTTGCCATGTTTACATCCATCTGAAACATTAAAACCCCCTGGGGAACAGTGTGGGTCCTTGATTATTTATCTGTTTGATCAACCTGAACAACCTACTCTCGATATTTTCAAAAGGCTGACTTCTCAGCAGCTGGAACACCGGGGGTGTTGGTGTTACTTGTTCCTTCTCTCCTCGGCTGCCTAATCTCCCTGCCTGCTCCTTAGTGAAGATGTTAATTCAGAGCAGAGCTGGCAGCGGTCCCCCAGCTGCCCCAGGGGGTTCCTCCTAGCAGTATGCAGGCAGTCATTAGTCTCTGACTATAGTCTGTCAGGCAGTCCAAGCCACTGGTCCCTGTTCAAGCCAAACGGGGATGTCACCTCACGGCAAGTCATGCCATAAAATAACCGTAGAAATAACTTACATTTTAAATCCCTGAGGGCAGCTACCCCATCAGGCTGGCGGATTAGGACACAGACTTTAAAGCACAAGCAGTGCTGCTGGGGTCTCTGGCTTGCATGGGAGGGAAATGGTTTAGCACCAAACGACAGAGGAACAAAAGAAATGTTTGAGCCAGGTTCAGCCTAAGCCGTTTTATGCATCTAACTGATCTGCCTAATTGAGGCCCTCTTCTAAGTAGGAGGCTAATACACCTTAGCTTCAGCTGTCAGGAGGTGGGACAGGTACAGCCAAGGGTCATCTGGATCCTGGAGCGGGATCAACCCCTTTCTAAGAGCAACTCTCTCTTTTCAGTGACTATAAGGATCCTTGGGCATTTTGTGGCACACAGGGTGAATGGGTACTAATAAGAGTACTCTAGGCTTTCTAATATTTTAGAAAAATAGCTTGCATGTAGCACAAAGGCATGCCCATAACCTTCAACGTGCTAGTGCTATGAGCAGGGTCACACAGAAAGACCTACCCTTTGTGAAGGAAATACACGACAGTAAGAGGAAAATAGGAAAATAAATGTAACTTGGAACAAGGGTGAAAATAAATTTGCAATAAAATAGCATTTTCCCCTCAAAATGAATCTTTCCAAAGTCCATAGGGTTTCAAGAGAAAACCGGGCACTCTTGAAAAGGGATTTTCTGGTAGCAAACTGTTTCTGTAAAAATGTGGACATAGCTCTCCCAGGGATCAGGATGATTCAATGCTGCTGGAAATATTTAGCAGTTATCTGTAATGAGATGGCAATATTTTGGTTATTTAGACTTCTGACAAGCATGGATCATTACAAATAGCTTATTATGAAGTGTATAAAATGAGGTGGTAACTGGATAACTTGACAACAAATTATTTTCAGTATACATAAGTGCATGACAGTCTATATTGGAAAATGATAAATTACACCATTCATGTGCCCTGAATGCACTGTCATCTCTCAAGGGGAGAAAAAATCTAGGTTAAATAATGGGCAACTAAACAGAGACATATGTTCAATGTGCACCACAGATCAGAAAGACAACGAGACGTTGGAAATCCTGCAACAATAGCTTTCCTCAAGCTGGAGCTGCCAGTTGAAACTGAGAAATGCCAACACGTCTTCTTGCCTGAAAAATCCTCCAAAATACCCACCTCGCTTTCCACTCCAATGAGGCACAAAGTTGGTAGCACCACGCGGCACTGGAAGAAGTGTTGCTTTGACTCGCGTGCTGCCGTGCGTGGCACTGGCAGGTCATCCCTGCTCCGCACATCCCCTGCTGAGACTCCAGCCCTTTGTACGAGGCTGCTCTGCGAACTGCCAGGCTCCCACGGGTGAGAGTGCAGGCGTCTGATCACCTCTGATGAAACCATCCCTATCACCTGTGCATGCTACTTGTGTTTGGAAGGAAAGGGGGCGGAGCTGACCCTTGAGAAAGAAGGTTTTTGCTGCCCGTGGAGGCAGCACTGTAGGATGATGCTAGAGGCAACAATCCAGATTGTTGGGGAAGCAGTGGGAGGTGGCTCCTCCAACAGCTAGTGGCACACCTCACGATTTTCTCTCCCCATGCCTTCCTGCCAGGTGCACCTCTGGGGTGTCCATGCAGGTGGAGGGTGGGCTCCAAATGGGGCTGGCTGGCCAGTGGGCGGGCGGGGTGAGCCGGCCCTGGGATGCATGCGTGGCTCTGGCCCGGCATTTCGTCTGTGCAGGAGGAGGGCTGGCGGCAGCAGGCGAGCCAAGTCAGAGCATAGCCAAGAGAGAATGTTCTGGCAGCCCTTCCTGGCAGCCTAAGCAAAGTTATTTATCACTTTGTGCCTTTTCCTTCTCATCTGTGTACAGCCGGCTCCAATGGCTCAGCTTGCATTTTGCCTTCCAGAGCCAAGCCAGTCCCTTGGCTCTGCTCGGTTTTGGCTGTCCATTCACACCTTCTGTCTCCTCCAGCTCTTCCTGGAGTAGCGCAGGATCACAAATTAGGAGTAGGTGTCTATAGCCAGGGAAGAGATCGAAGCATCAGCAACCTACACCAATGGTAAAGAGCACACCTCTCCCAGGGAGGGAGAACACCAAGCTGCTGTTTACTGGGGCTGAGGAGCTGTGCACAGTTTGTGCTGCTCCCAGGCAGCCTCTGCTGGGGAGCTCCCGTGCCTGCCGGCAGCTATGAGACATTTTCTTTCATTTATTTTAAGGATTGTGCCTTTGCGCTGACTTTTTCCAAACTGGTGGATGTAACAACAGTGAATTTACAGCAAAATTTTCCAGTTCTATGGACTCTTTTCCATACTGCTGATGAGTTTTGCCAAAATGTCTAACAAGGGTGCCTAAATTGGGCTTGAAAATAATACCAGCTGCATTCAGATATTTATAAGGTCCATATTTGCTCTTGATAAGGGCACACCACACTCTTCTAAACACTGAACATAGCAAAAGCAGATCAATACTAACTCTATTACATCTTGCATCATCAAAAGCCTGGACAATAGTTTCAGGACTTTGCCTAAAGGAAGAACCCCTGTATTCAGCTGTCATTTCTCTCCTCCTCCCTGATCTGCCCCTGCAGTTTTGTCTGGGGCTGTTAAATTCAGTGCCAGAGTAACAGCAAGACTGCGTTTGACCTTGCCGAGTGTCAGGCAGTGTAAAGATTTATGTTTTTCTGCTGGATGTTAAACTCTAGAAGATGCTAGATAATTCCCAGCCTCTGCAAGGCCACATCTTGACTACCTTCTAGCCATCTTGGTCCCAACAGGGCAAAACCTCCTCTTGCTCTGATCAGACACTCTTTTGTTTTTAAATCATTCTGATCAGATGGTGGAAGGATGTAAAACAGGACAAAGTGAGGTTGAAGGGGGCACCTGGTCTAGTGCAGATTCCCAGAAGCAGTCATGCCAACAAAGTGCATTGAACGGCAGCTTCCCATCATAAGCCCCTGATTTTCACATCCTGAAAACTTTCCAAAACTGGGCTGCAATTTCTCAGATTTGGTCTCTGCCTGAAGGTAGAAGAGGAAGTTGAGTAAAATCCCTTCAGACCTTCTGAAACGAGGAGAGAATGAAAAATTGCATTTTCTCATTGTAATAAAAATTCTAACCATTTTTTTCTCTGTAAAAGGCCACATCAAGCTGCTTGGAATTTGAAACTTGGTGTGGGTATAGCTCTCATTACAAGCCAGATTCAAAGCAAGCTGAGGTCAATAACTGTCTCTCCTTTGATTTTGCCTGACTCTGAAGAAGACCCTACAGCTAGGTAAACAAATCGTAGAGAAAATCGTTCAGAACAGTTGTGCCTATTTTCTACTTGGGAGTTGCCTGGGAACAAGCTCAGTTTATTTGCAATGTGTCTAGAGTTTAGATGTATTCACCAAAGCCCAGCTTTGCTCCATCCTCCTCAATTTTTATTTTAGAACCTTGCTCCATGAATAATCTCCTCGAAGAAAATATCCACCAGCAGATGAAAGGACATCTTTAGGTAAAGAATTTGCAACTAAATTATTTCTACACATTGTTTTTTATATAGCTGGGTCACAAGCAGATGATTTGTCAGTATTATGCATCCCTCGTGCACACCCCAGTGTATCTGAGGTCCTGGAAGCTCTTCAAATTTCAGTGTGCTGCAAGGTAGAGAGCAGCAAAGCCCTTGGTGGACTGAGGACTGACCTCCACATCTCCCTGCAGCTCCAGCTTTGGGACCATCCTTTCTCTTGGCATCAGAGCTCAGAGGTCTTTCTTTGTTAAATTCTGCTTCAGTTGGTTTGATTCTGTTTTCTTGCTGGAAGAGGACTTAGTAAAGCAAACAAAATATCTTACCAATGTGAATATTCACAATTAATGACAAAACTCTGAAACAGGAAGGTCATTTCTTGGGGAGGGAGACTGGTATTATTTTGAATGAAGGGAAGGGTGCAAAGATCTTGCAATATTTGCTGTAAATGGGTTGTTATGGTGAACATTCCTGTCAGCAAGTTCATTAGCTCATAGATCCACGAGTGAACAGAGACCAAAAAATATGTTTAAAAATTCAAGAACAGATTAGTGGACAATATTTTGCAATCTTTGTCTAGCTCTGCTTCTCACTGAGAATTAGTAACTTTACTCCAGGCCAGATTCAAATAGTCTTACTCATGCAGAGCAGCACCGTGTTTTATGAGTAACCCCAGTGATATTTAGGGCTGTATTTTGGAGTAAGATTGGAATCAGAGAAAGACAGTGGGAGGCATGGGTGAATC
Organism: Picathartes gymnocephalus; assembly: GCA_013390045.1. Lineage (NCBI taxonomy): Eukaryota > Metazoa > Chordata > Aves > Passeriformes > Picathartidae > Picathartes > Picathartes gymnocephalus. Next base: position 400,693 of record WEKY01019604.1, on the reverse strand, counting down.
ACCTTGATTAATAAGTGTAAGATTGTTAGTTTTTTATGTGTCTATATAAATAAACATAACAGGAATATGGAGGGATGTCTGGATTGACAGGCAGTGAGGGAATTTATAAACATATTTTTGCAATATACAGCAGACTCCTAACAGAAAAGGACAACACCCAAAAGTTACTTAATATCAGGAAAAGAGGAATTCACACCTTCAGAAACAATAGAAGATCAGGCCACTTTGTGGGTTTTACTCTCAACAGTTCTGGCTGTTGTCTGTGATATTACATAAGGTCTACGCTGCTCTGCATAGAAGTGATGGATGAAATTTTCAGAGCTGCCCAAATGTCTTGAAAGCATGTGGTCCATTTTCCAAAATAATAGGGTCCTTGGGATTCTCAATCCCATTGAATTTCAGCACTTCTGGGCATGGTCTCATTCACTTCTAAATCAGTATGCATTTTCCACTTTGTTATGCTCCCCATTTCATTTTATCTCGGGACTCCAGCCATCACCATACATCAATAACAAGATCATCAGAGGACAGGACTAAAAAGGAAAGCATGGCTGTGCCCAACTGCTCTGTCAAAATGCCTCCAAGACCCATCACAGGCTCCTGACGTTACCAGTGAGCGAGGAAGGAACCAATCCAAAGCTCGCTGATGTAAAGGAAAGTCCACTCATTTCTATGGATTTCGGTGAGGCTTGGATCAGGCCCTGGAAGAATAAGGATGACATAAAAATAACATGACGTCTGCCAGATTCACCAATATGCTCTGATGTTTTGCCCGGCTCAATGATGCAAAGCAGATGGGGAGCACTGACAATCCTGGCCCTCTTCAATCACTCACTCAGTCTCTCGGATTAGTTTTCATCAGGCGTTTTATCCACGACACAAATACATTTATCTCATTACTGCTTCTGCAAGAGTAGTTCAGAAGAAAAATCACCACGTTTTAACTTTATCAGAGAAAAAGTTCCCGTATTTTATCACTTGGTGACTACCAATTTTCAACGAGGTTTCTAAGAACTTTATTATGGAGCCTGTGAATTTTGCTGTGCTTATGCAGGGCTTGTAATTAGTTGAGTTTAGCTGTCTTTTTCTTCCATACCACTTTGGCCCAAGCAGTGTGCACAACTTGACTGTTGCACCGTCAAATGGGGCATTGGGACAATTATTCTGCAAAATACAAAACTCACCTTTAAGTTCAAGCACATGCTTAAATCCCATCAAAGCTATCGTAAATAAATATGTGTACAGTTTGCTGAATCAGTGCCAGAAAATGCATTTAAAAGAAACTATCCCCCTTTGAAAATTACCCCAGTGTCTCTACCCTCCCCTAGCCTATTGCTACACAAAAAGGAGCTAAAATCCATTGGGAAATACTTTTACACAAGGAGTTTGTGCACTCGGTGCCTCAAAGAAAAAGGAAAAGGCATTGCCCTATCTAACATTATATGCCAGGAACAAGCAATAAGGATGTAATACAGGCTGGGCTTTTAGTATGCATGATTATAATAAATACAGGCATTAATAGATATTAAAAGTTGCTGAATGGCTGAGAAGCTGAGTAGATTGGATGACGTCCCTCAAAATGAAATAATCTATATTTGGCTGGTAATTCATTTCTTCCGAGATGCCTTCTGCTTGACTCTGCATATATTCCTCATTGCAGAAATAACTTGGGTGTTGCAGTCTGGCCCCAGCCTCAAGCCAGCCAGCCCGGGAGCGAGCATTGGTGCTGAAAGACAAGATCTGAGTTCCATATTCCCACCAGACACTTCTCCACGAAAATGTCCCAAACTGGATAACAGCTGCGCTGCTCACAGCCTGCTCCCTGGCACAAGGACCTGACCACAATCACAACACATAAGGGTCAAATTGGCCCCAAATGTGAGAGCCATCCTGGACACTTCTGCACCCATAGTGAATAGGCTTTTCCATGCTATTCATCAGAGCTGAGGGTGGCTTAGGGTGTCTCCACCCTGGAGTGACCATCTGCTGCCAGCTATAGCACATCCACAGGTTTTGGCCTGCAGTGCTTGAGCACACAGAGGGAGGAGAGACAACATACAAATGCACAGGATCAGGCACAAGGCTCAAGCCTGGGTTACCTCATTTTAGAGGTATCTTTACTTTACAATGACCAATCACATTTTAGAGGTGAAAACCAGACTGTAGAAGGATGGGTAAGGCACTAAGACAAACCTGTCACACACACCTTGGCCAAACATCTTACAGTGAAACTCTACTCCTGGCTGCAGCAAAGATCCTGCTGACTTACAAAGGAAAACAATTTACTGTGTGCCCAAATTCTTCCTCTGAAAAGAAAAGATTGTCATATCTCACTTGTCATCCCTCTGGACTGTAAATGATTCAAGGCAGGAACTGTCTCTGTATGAGCACAGCCCCAGTACCGTCAAGTCCTAGCCACAGGTGAAGTGTTAGACATCACAACTCTTCTTCCTTCAGACTGAACTGCAATTTTGCCATGTCTAATTTTGTCTCATTGCTCCTAACATCATAGTGCTTGGCCATACTTCCGCCCCCTTCCATTCTGTTTATTTGTAGAAGGGAAGAAATGCCATAGAATAATGGGTTTGTGCTGCTACATAAAGGCTAAGCCAGAGTCAAGATATTACTGGAACAAATAGTGAGACAGAGATAAAATGTTTATTTTCCTGTTGGGCATAGTGATGATGAGATCATGTCCTATCACAGTGCATTTCAGCTCTGCTACACCAGTACCACACCTAGACCAAATCTACCAGAGGCAGTTCAGCTCCCTAGTCTTTTGGGCAGACTTGAAAGTCCTAGTCTTGGGTATTTCATACATGATCCAAAGCAGGTGAAAAAAACGTTTGAAATACAATGGAGCTGCCCTTAATGGGGCACCAGAGGGTCCCTTTAGTACACGAACAGCAGACAATTGGCAAGGGCCCAGGATGCAGTAGCTCTGTGTCAGTTAACAGCACTGTTACTGACTCTAGGAACTCACCAGTTCTGAGGGCATCCAGTGATTTCCCATCTGATCTACAGAAATCTCCCTTTTGGCTTCCACCATGACTGGTCCCACTCCTGGGCACTATGGAAACAAGAAAAGCTTCAGGAAAACATCTCTATGTGACCACTGTGCTGTGATCTCTGCTCAATTTGAAAGGAAGTCCTCAGCCCCAGAGGCCTCATTAACTCCTGTTTCATCCCCTAGCCCAGCCATATGTATCTATCTTGTTTATTTTTGGAGGCAGAATATATTTTACATGTTTTGAGCGACCTTGGGTGAAGCCGTCTTTTCTCCAAGGTTTCCCCATCCAGACAGGACTATAAAACAACTGCCCCATTTTCCATGATGACTCTGCCCAACAGCAAGTAAAGCACAATCAAGAGATTATTCAAAAAGTCTAAGAAACAGTCACTGGAGTAGCTTTCACAGGCAGCAGTGTCAAGACTGTAAAACATGTTTGATGGAGCATTTTACACTGCTTTAAATTTGGAATTCTTTGGAGAGTGTCTGAGGGTTTTTCAAGAAACAAACACAACCTTCATCCTCCATGCACATACACACAAAAAGCTACTTCATGGAATGGGGAGCTGGCATCCTGGATGTCTGACTGTAGCTCACTCCTCAACTTTATCAATCACGTTATATAATCAGTACAGACTGAACAGCATTTGGAAAGTGAGTTGGGCTGGGTTTTTTCTTGCTCTTGTTTTTTTTTATCCCCCTCTCCCCTCCATCTAGGGTACCTGAGGAAGAGATCCTGTAGCTCAGACGTGGCTTGGGAAGGATCTAATGAGAGCTCTTAGCTCGCTAAGATGAAGTGCTGTGGTGGTATCTTAATAGGAGGTTTGGAGATTTTTTTCCCCCAGGGCAGATTCTCAGAATATTTTGAGGTTGTCTCTTTGGAGCTGAAAATGAAAGGTAGCTTTGCTGCTTCACAGATTCTTTGCATCCTTTCCTCTCAGTAATCAAGTGAGAGCTAAAACCACCAAGCAGGATAAAACCCCAAAGAGACAGTCCAAGACACAATAGCACAAACTGGCAAGAGTGTCAGCACATCAGGGTAGTGCCTTGGAAAGCACTGTCCCTCCCGATCCTGCAGCTGGGATGAGCCAGCCCCACCAGTTCCACTTTCACCTCTGGCTCCCCGGAGTTACCAAACCCAAACCACCACACTCCTTGCTGGGGAATCCAGCAGCCAAACGTCCTTTCTCTATCTCCATGACATTTTCTCAGGAAAACCAAAATAAATTGGCTGCAGACAACAGATGTTTGAGAGTAATTTTCACAGCTCACCCTGACTTCATCCTTCCACTGCACATCCATCTACAGCCACTTCGAAGCCTTCCTAAACCTCATCACTCAACTTCCCTGACTTTCCACACTCACAGCTTGGTACAACATTTCCCACTCACTCTCCCCTCACTCCAAAAACACACTTTACTTGAAGTTCAGAGCTCAAGCCTTGTCAATGGCAAGGAGCCTAACCATATCACAGCATTCAATGCTTCATTAGCAGCTTTCCCAAACCAGGGATCCCCTTCACTGGGAGCAAAATGCTCACAGTTTTAATCTGGTGACAGCTGCCTCAACTTATGTACTGCTGTATTAAAACTGACTGCAGGTTGATTCCTCTGCTTAACTCACCACACATTAACACACAAGTTAACAACCAATACTTAGAATGTGCCCTGTCTGTAAAGCCACCACTGTTACTGTCAGCGTGGGCAGCTGGAGTGTTGCTTGCTGCAGAGCAACACAGACCTCCAGCGATCCTCCTTAGATCTTGTAGTTTATTATACAGTTAGAGATATGTGACTACTGCAGACAAAACAAAATCATAGCCAAAACTTCACTTAAAATCTCCAAAAATGCAAATCTTTACTATGCATCGAAGAAGTTTGTCTAATTCCATTGATTTTAAACACATTCTTTTCTTACTTCCTCTCAGCTGGAAGCAGATACACAGAGGGAAAAACCCTTCTGATATACTCACAGCCTGACCCAAGTTGTTCTTACAAGATTTCCAATTTCTGTTCTGCATCAAAGATATGTATTATCCATGAGCCATTGGCACGGAGAGAACCCAAGGCTTCAAGCAATAAAAACCACAGGGCTGGGGGTTTTTTTGCTATTGGAGTTAAAGGACTCCAAACTGGGGTAAATCCTTACAGATTCCTCTAGGTGCTGGAAGAAAAAATCTTAACCACTAATGATACTTTCAACTAGAGGGGAACATGATGTATGTAACGAATATGTTCAGTCATTATATTACATCACTCATCCTTATTAGCAAATGGACTTTGCACTCTGGTCACCAGGAGCAGATCCAATTTGACCATGTACATGTATCAAATTGGACCCTTAAACCACACACAGTCCCTGTGAGGCTGCACTACTGTTGTTATTCCCTAGGTATGGAAAGGCAAATACACAACTGCAATTGCAGTTTTGGATATATTTCTCTGGACCAAGGTGAAATTTCCAGCCTTTCAATTGGGTTTACTGTCACAAGTCCCCAGCAAAGTGGCTCTTTTGCTTGGTGTTTCTGAATTCTTTCCATCTTTGCATACTCAGTGGCTTCCCAGATGTACCCCTTCACTCCCCGCACAGCACCCATTTTTGGCAGCAGCTCTGTCTGTACCACCAGGCCACCAAGTCCCCTACTGCTAGCAGGGAGCTGGTGAGCAGTCACCCACTGAGAACCTCCTCAGAGCCTGGGGCACCTAAGCCCATTTCTCAGATCTGCTATTTCCCTCTCCCTCTCTTCCAACTGGACCTCTGTTCTTCAGCTGTATGGACCAAATAGCCCTTCATTTCCCCTGATTTTCACAGTGCCCATCAAGGTGACACACTCTTCTATTCCCTACTTTTGTACAGCTGAGGATGAAATGGAATTTTAATGTCAGCTGGAGCCCCTTGGCACTATTAAAAAAAACAACGATAATAACAAGGGAGGTTTGCAAATTATCAACCCTTGCTACAAACAGTGATACACCCAATTTAGCACAAATCATTGCAGGCTCTTGCCTGCTTAGTGTCTATTTTAATCACTGGTGACTAATGCCTGTGAGGGCTATTCCAGGGTTTGATGTGCCTTAAACACAAAAAAATAGGGAAATCTTGGAGGGAGAGAGAGAGAGAGAGAGAGAGAGGAAGGAAGGGAGAGGAAGAGGGCAAGAGAAGGAACTGGCCAAAGCCAAAGGTTCATCACCAAAAAGCGTTCAGCTCATACCACCCATTTGGCTGCCATTGCTACTGCATTTGCTGGGGTCACTGACCAATTCCTCCTCTGAATAACAGCATCATTTCTCTTCTTTTAGTGCGAATCTAAGAAAAACAGTCATGCTCTGGAACACAAACAAAGGCTACCTGTCCCTTCCTTGGTTATGGAAATGGGGGTCAGCCTTTTTATTTTCAAAGGGGGCAGAGCTGGAATGCTCCCTGGCACACCACCAGAAAGGAAATATCTGCTTAAATATTTGACGGGAAGAGAAAAAAAAAAAAGAGACGAGAGGAAACAATGCAAAGGGGGATGGGGAGAGGGAACTTTTTTTCATGCAGAAGAAAAGGGCTGCGTGGCAAACGAAGCCACAGCTCACCTCTGGCGCTGGGCTGTACTGAGCTTCACCTTCATGAAGTGAGCACCTTTTCTTTACACCACTCCACTTGTTTTTCTCCATCCTAGCTTTCTAAGGACTAAAGGACTTTTCCTAGTTGAGGAAAACTGAACAAAAACCATGGAGCACCACGTCCCTCAGCTAGACACGTGTGTTTACCTAAGACACACTTATCTTTTCTCCCACAGTAAGTTAATGCTTACAAGTACTTGAACCCACCTGTCAACATCCAGATCACATTAAGCAGCACTCCAGAGAAAAAGTAGAGCAAAACAAAACAAAACAAAACTTTCTGAAAAGGTTTTGGAAAAAAGAAATTGAATTTTGAAAAAAATAAAATACAGTTGCAGGAGACAAAAAAAGATGTTCTTCAGAGCTAAATGGTAAGACAATGTTTGATAACATAAGTGACCAAAGTAGGATTTGGCCAACAGCATCCAACCATCATTATTTATGTGAAGGCCATCAAAACCATGGGAATGCTTGGGTTAGGGAGCTTAAAGGTCATCTAGTTCCAAACCCTCTGCCATGAACAAGAACACCTTCCACTAGACCAGGTTGCTGTAAGTCCTATCCAGCCTAGCCTTCAACACTTCCAGAGATAGGGCAACCTGTTCCCATGCCTCACCACCCTCATTGTAAAGAATTTCTTCCTAATATCTGATTTAAAACTACCCTCTTTCCATATAAAACCTTTACCCCTCACAATGCTCCCTGATAAAGAGTTCCTCCCCATCTTTTCTGTAGATCTCCTTTTGGTATTGGAAGGTTGCTATGAAATTTCCCCAGAGGCTTATCTTTCCTTCTCCAGGCTCCAACTCTCTCAACCTATAATCAGAGGAGAGGGGCTCCAGCCCTCTGGTCATTTTCATTGCCTCCTCTGGACTCACTCCAACAGGTCCATGTCTTTCTTATGCTGGGGACCCCAGAGCTGAACACAATACTTCAGGCGGGGTCTCATGACAGCAGAGTAGAGAAGGGAAAACCTCCCCTGGCCTGCAGGCCACACTTCTTTTAACGTAGCCCAGGATGCTGTTGGCTTTCTTGGCTGGAAGTGCACATGGACAGCTTACGTCCAGTTTTTCATCCACCAAGTCCTTCTCTGCAGGGTTGCTTACAATCCCCTCATTACCTGCCCTGCATGTCTGGGATTGCCCTGATCCAGAAGCAGAATCTTACGCTTGGCCCTGCTGGATTTCATCAGGTTCACGTAAGCTTCTAATCTGTCCAGGTCTCTCTGGAGGGCATCCCTTTCCTCTAAAGTATCAGTAGAAGATAGCTTGGTGTCATCAAGAACGACAAGAATGGGGGTCCAAGTCTTCTGCTTTCTCTGGTGTGTTCCATCTGACCAACCAGCATCACAAAATCATTTTACTCAGGTCATGCCTGAATAGAAAGCCACCCCTGAGTACCCAACACCATTTCCTTCAGTACCTGCTGATTTCATGACAGCCAAGGAACTCCATGAACTCTCCAGAGCTCAGGGGATAGAGATACAGCAAAGTAAAAAGCCTGGAAGACAAATATTCCAAACAGTGGGACAAGAGTTCAAGAAATGCAGCATTCTGTTCCTATTCTTGGAGGGCTAATGTGCAGTTTAACATTTAAACAGAAGATGTGGGGAGACTGGCTCAAATCCTCCAGTTTAGCTTCTCCTCTCTATTACACCACTGCAAACCTGCATATACTTTGTGGCCCCATAAAATCTTTACATTCACTCAGGTCACTGCAGGTTTAGTTTTACAGTGTTGGAGGCTCCAAACAGGATTGATCATAAACAGCTGCTTCTGTTTTTAACTAAGAGGGGAATCTTTTTGGTTTATTGCTCTTGTGGCCACTGAGTACTAGCACTGGAAGCTAGTCATCCAAGTTGCCTTGGACCTATTTCTCAAAACATGTTGGGTTGGGGTTTTTTTTTTCAGTACATGTTTGTTTACCAGTGTGGCTCCAGATTGTTGGCTAAGATCTGTAGACCCCTGGTGTAGCTACAGGAAATATTTCTAAAGTGTTCCTTTTCTGAGAAGTCTGCAGCTTAAATAACCAATCTCTCTCCATGAGGCTTTTGCACCAGCTAGTTGCACTAAAGTGGCTTCTCTCTTGTTTCCCTCCTCCCCACCTCTCTGTCCTCTTAAGCCGTAATTTGGCGATAGAGAAGGTATCACCTCGGTAGGTGTTGGTAGCAAGGAGAATGTCATGTGGTGCACAGTGCAAGTCAAACTTTCGCCCTTGCAGTTCTTGAGCTGTTTCACTTGGATCTTCTATTTGTTACTTCCTGTATGTTTTCTCTTCAAGCAGTAGATGTGACAGGCTGTCTGCCTGTACTTGTACTTCACAGAGCAGACAGGAACCTCCTAATTGACAAGAGGAAGAACTGCAAATTCCGGGGGTGGCCACAGTTGGCAAAGTTCACACATTCACTGATAATCTCTCCAGGAAAATGTACCCTACAGCTTCTTCTGGCCTGAGACTTGCCAGGTACTCCTGAGTACAGAGTCTTCTGCACCCCTTCATCCTTGAGTATATTTTCAAGATAACTCATTGCACTGAGATGCAACATTCGTGGTTTCATAAAAGCATCGTTTGGAAACCTGGCATGCGTTTGGTTGGAATTCTGGCCTTAACAATCATGAAGAACTCTGGAAAAATTAATTCTGCTTCTTTTGACACAAAGTGCAGCTCCTGCAGGTCCTACAAGCTCCAATGTAGCTATTTCACTGAGGCCTGTGCTCTGCAAGGTGATGACAAAAACTCAAAATATCCTTTTTTTTTTGTCATCCAGAGATGTAGGGGTCCCATGTACAGAATTGTATCAAAACCAAGAGGTTCCAGTCCTAACTCAGCTGAACTTTCAAAGCTGCTTGGAAATCTAATTGACATTAAACTTTATGGGAACTGGACATCCAAATTCCCTAGGTGGCTTTGCAAAACACAGCTGTAACTAATTGCTGTGCAGAAAGGTTTGGGGGGAAGATGTTGATCTAGAAAAGGAGAGACATATTTCAATGCCAAAAAAGCTTTTGCAATAGATTCTCACATGGAATCCACACAGACAATTCTGGGCTATCTCGTCAATGAAGTAAATGGAGCCATTTTGCAATACCTAATCCTCTCTCTGTAACTCTTCATGCACCTGCAGAGGTTATAAGCTAAGAGGGAGAAAGAATTTCTTTTGCTGAGTTTCTAGTAATCCCTGCCGCTGCAAACTCTGGGGCTGAAAGGTTGAATAAATCAAAACGACTGATGAACAATTCACGCCCAACTCATTCCCATTGAAGAAATTGTCACATTCCATCAGTGAGGCTGGTAAAATCTGTGACCATCTCAACCCTTATCAAGCATTAATTTCTTCTTCCTGTTTTGGCAATAATTTAACGTTAAAGGTCACAGTGAAATGCTCAGTCAGGAAGCTGAGGACTTCTGATTTAATAACAACATTATTTAGCCCCACGAAGCCCTACTTGGTATTTTCACCTTCTTTGTTCCTTTTCAAGATCATGATCCATCTTCCACTGAAGACAATGGCAGCATTTCCACTGAATTTAATGAGACTTGGATCAGGCCTAAATGTCAGTATTACTCTATTAATATTTATGCTGTTGGAAATATGTCAGAAAATATACAGGATGTGCAGAGTGGCTGAGTGAGCGATGAGAATCATAAAGTTTCCTGACAGTCACTTCTTCACAAATCCTTAACATTTCTAATCTAACCATGGCAGTAATAAACTAGCAGGATTCTAACCTTCTCCTCTTACTGTACAAACCTTTCTCCCACTGTAATCTGTCTGAGTTGGCTCCAGAGCTGAAAAATCATCTGCGTTGCAACTCCCTATCTAGCTCATGTCTAGTCTCTCTTTCTCTCACACACATATATATATAAGAAATTGAAACTGTTATTTTAGAAGTTGCACATTAAGTGGTCAAAATTAAAAGGTTCTCAAAACCGACAAGCTGCATGATTTACAATGTTTAAAGATCCTTAAAGTAGTCTTTACAGCCTTCAAAGCGGAGGAACTTGAGGATCCAAACCTGTTACTGCAAGGCTCCCACAAACATGACAAGTGGCAACTGCTCTGAGAAGGTTTCTCCAGGCTGTTTTCCTTGGTGTTTCCTCTCAGTGTGAGGAAAGGGCTAAGTAGTGTGGCAACAAGCGGAGCCTGCTGGCTTGTCACGGGAATGCCTGTCACTGCAGGGTGTGTGGCAACCACAGCGGTCAGACCCTCTTCACACAGCTACTCCAACCTCCCTGCTGCTGGAGAAGTGATGGGCAAAACAGCCCCAGAGGCCTGAAATTTCTGTTTCCCTTGAATAAGTCTCCAGACGGTCGGATTCCTCCCTGCCTCACCGCCCCTTCCCAGTGAGCAGAGCTTGCCTGAGTGGGTGGAGGAATGCGGGCAAGCTCGCAGCATAATAGCCCACTGACCACCAGAGCTGTAGGGTAAGGTCACTGGGGAAAAACAGTCATTGAAGAATGTGGCTGAGCTATGCCCCAGCTATGCAGGAGGAGGCTTTGTCTCCTTTGGCATGCTGAGCCCGACCAGGGCCACAGACAGGATGGCACTGAGAAACAGGCAGGAGCTGCTCCAAAGGGATGACCCGGAAGGCATGGCTGCCAGATACGTTTGCAGAACGTCACCACCTAACTCTGCTTAGCTACCTGGTCTAGAACTGAAGTGTAGCATGAGAAAACATTGAAATTACATACAAATAAGGTAGGTAGAATATTAAAAGGTTAGTAAAAGGTAGTTCTATGGTACTGTTGGAGATACACTACTTCCAGTAGCCAGATTAACCCATTGCAGATTAAGAAACACACTCCAAGCTAAGAGGCTAAATCACAGCATGGCTGAGGTGGAAAAGGACCTTTTGAGGGCATCAATCCACCCTACTCAAGCAGAGTCACCTCGAGCAGGTTGCCCAGAACAACACAGTGAACTTCAAGAGACAGCTGTTCAAAGCGAGCCACTTCTTTTGTATCTGAGTGGTCATCTGTTCCTAGAGACAGTTTCTTCTGCTCCCATGAAGTCAGAAGTCCAACTTCTCAGCTTGAGCCTATCAATCCAAAACCCCAAATCTGAAGGATCCGTTCCTTGAGGGACATTTTTGTCAGTGTAAACATGACAGTTCTGACCACTTCTCATGTTGCTAAACAGCAGTGTGTGCAAAACCAAAATCTTAGCATTGAGGCTGGAATTTTCATCAAATCACATCATTTTCATCAAAAGATTTCAGACATCAAAAGTCCTGGCACACTGGGCAGCTCACACCAGTACAGTCCCTTTGAACTTCCCACAAAACCAGCTTTTGCAACATTACTTTTAATTTCCGAAAATACAACAGAGCAATCAGTTCCACAGTGCCTTCGGACGGGTGTTTTATCACTCTGGTGATGGGTGAAAGGGCAGGAAGCAGAGGGACAGGATGGAATTTTGAGCATGACCCAAGTCCTGCCAGGACACAGGGGAGGGACACTTTCCGAAAAAAGAGAAGCTTTGCCATGGGGGAAGTGGACTGCCTTGCCTCCATATCCTGTGGATCCAAACTTCCCCCTGAGCGTGACATCTCTTATGAAAATATGCATGCAGACTTCTCCAAACTGCTTCCCACTCCACTCTGGCAGAAGGGCCAGTTCTTGATAGTCTGAGATTTTAACAAAAAATAGGTTTAGCCCTGCCACTCAGACCATGTTAGCGCAGTGGAAACAAGGGAAGAATCAAGCCTAATATTGCATTTTGGCTGGAGATTTCCTGGGGAAATCTTTGACAGGAAGAAAATAAAGCGTTTGATGAGATGAGATGTGTCACAGAAAGTATCAGCTGTCCTGATTGCTCGAAACTGAAGATTCATATAATGGCAAAAAACCCCACAATGGTTCATATCATCTGGGCATGAAGTTCTTCCTTCTTTCCTCTACAGAGCCAGCATATCCTTTAGGAGAAGGATCTCAGACTAGTCTTCTTCACTGTATATCTCTTAAAATATACTGGTGCTTGACAAAAACAATTTTTGATCTTCTTCCTCTCTTTTTTTTTTTTTCAGATGGAAAATTTCCATTTTGTGGATCTCATTTTGAAATATCTTACAAGGGCTTGACTCAGAAAGCATTAAAAGCCCCTCAGCAGTCTTGGCTAAAACGATTTCAAATTTTGACATGTGCTTATGTGACTGAGGTTAGTATTTCAGGTACTAGAATAGTTTATCATTTATGAAGATTATCATTCCCCTCAAAATGTTCCATTTAACTAAAACTGCTGCAAGAATAGTTTGGAATTGTCCACTGTAGCACTATTAAGGTGAGACTATTAAATAAGTACCTTATTTCTTAGTTGTTTTGGAGCCCTCCCTCTCTAACCATTTACAAAGTATTCAGTGAAACCCCACAAAGTCATTGTCAGGCCTGAAATTATAGCAAAACTTCAAATTTGAGGAATTTCGGCCCAGTTTTCAAACTTGCATTGAGACAAACTCAACATTTCATTTAAAATCACTCTGGACCACCAGTAGTTCTTTCAGGCACTTTTTTTTTTTTGTTAGGAAACATAACATGCTAGGAATTTAAACAAAGGTGATGTATCAGCGAATGACTCTCACACAGTGTGATCTCATTTCCCAGCCATGCAACACTTGGGAACAGGAATGAAGTTTGTTGCCCTTCAGCAACAGACCAACAAAGTAGACAACAGTTAAAATACCCATACCGTTTAAAACACGAATGTATCTTCTCAAACCTGCCACATCCCTTCCTTTCCCACCCCACAGAAGATAAAAGTGGAATATTTGTCATCTAATAAAAGTTATGTGAAGCAGAAGGAGGTACTTGGGCAATCAGTTTTGATTTAGACATGGAGGCAAATAATCAGCACCTAATTTTTCAAACATTAACTGGATGAGAGTACCAGGATCATAATAAGTTCAATTACAATCTGGACAAGATTCTGGGGAGTTCTTAGAAGGGCAGCTGGAACTGCATAGCCCCAAGGACTCTTAATCAGAAGGAGAAAGCAAGTTCAAAGCCCTCAAGCCTGGATGTACACGAGGAGTGGCAGCTGGTGATTCAGTTTCACTCATCAGTCTGCATTTGATGTTTTAAACCTTTCAGACCAAGGATTGTCTCTTATTGTGTATGAGATGCAAAGCACCCAAGAACAAGGGGATCCTGATCTCTGGGCATCTAAGATCTATTGTAATATCAATCAAAAAATTTTAAAAAATTTTCTTGCTTTTTCTGAGACTCTGCTTCCATTTGAGACTTGAACTGGGATAAGTAGAGGCTCAGGGAAATAACACAAATAAGAAAAAAAAGCAGAAGATCTAATGAAACATGGTATCATTGGTATGCTTGCTGAGCCCAGGAAGCTTTTCCCATGGCTGAGTTTTTCCCTAATGTCTTTGCCCTGTGTGGTTTTTCGTGACTAAGTTCTGAGATTAATGCCCATTAGTGGGAAATGTCTCCTCACCAGCTCTAAATTTCATTATATCTGTAGAAATTGGATTATCTTTGAAATCTCCACTCCCTTCACAAATTAAGATGGAACTAGCTAAAGAGTCCTTAAGAAGGAGATAGAGGAACAAGCAGGATCACAAGGTCATACGCAATACACATTCACATTAAACTTATTTCCTTAGAAAACTGGCTAGTAAAAACATGCAAAATACTTTCTCAGGTCTTGGATGCTGGAATTAGATTTTCCCTGTTTGCCTACACCCACCACCCAAAGTGACAGGGTTATGAACATGCCCACTAATGCACATTGCCATGAGTTGTGCTTGGTTATCTCCTTCCAAAAGGGGATCAGGCCCTTGATGAAAAAGCTGAGGTAGATGTAGAAAATAAAGAGTGGCCTTACTGAGTCAGACTCAAAGCTCATCTAACTGGGTATCTTCTCTCTAGCAGTGGCCACTGCTAGAGGAGGAGGAGGAATAAAGTTCAGCAGACATATTTAATACTTTTCTCCATGTTCACTTCCAACAATTTTTACTCAGCAACTTCTTAAGAATGACATCACTACACATACAGCAATCTCTACAGATTTCTCTTCAATGAGCTTATGTTAACTTGTAATTCAGAAAACTCTGCTGTGATATGAAGTTTTGCTGTGTTTCCTGAAGACATGGGCCAGTTTGAAACGTAGCTTTTCAGTTTGCTTACTTCTGAAGCCTTGGCAAAGAAGCAGCAGCTACCATGCAACATCCCAAAATATTCCTCCTCTCCTGCAACACACCACAGAAGAAAAATCTCAGAGGAAGCACAGAGCAGAGCAGCTTTAACAACCCTCAAGCTGCACTGGGCTAGAAAGCATTAAACCTACACAGTCTTTCAGACACTTGACAATTTATGAAGATGTGAAGAGGTGCTGCCGTTTCTCATTTAAATTCTTTCCCTGGATCAGACAAAGTAAAACAGCTAAAGGATTCTCATCCCACTGTAGTCTGCACCCACAAAATGTTTTCCTGGCACAACCAAGCTGGTGGAGACTGCGACTCCCTGCTGTACTTCAACTCCCGTAACCAGGTGCGTAAACCTCGGGAGCGGAGACCTGGCTGTGATTCAGCCACAAAGCCGACATGTGCTCTGAGCACCTACATTTGCTTTTTGCTTGTTTTCCACAAGCCTCTCTCCAGACAGGGCTCTGACCCAATTCTCACTGAAGCCCACAAAGGCAGCCGAGCGGCTCTAGGAGCTGGATGGCACCCAGCGCCTGGCTGAGTGAAATGCTATCCCCTGTCTCACAGCTCCAGGCCTCCTGCCCCTGCAGCTCAAAGCCACCATGACTTCTGCATTCCCCCCCAGCTTAGCAGGATGACCAGTGCCAGCCCTGGCACAAACAAAGCTGCTCAAATCCAGTGTCACCATTCATGCAGGGCATGACTGCCACCATTCCCTGGCACCCTGACCTCTCCCTCCCAGCCAGCCGCAAGAGCATGCCACATCTTGTGCCCGCATTTTCTTTCCTAAGAAAGCCCTTAGGGGCTTCTTTGGCACTGTTCACGCTGGTAGTGAACAGCTCCCTTTGGCTTCCATGTTTACATCCTTGTGGTTGTTAATTTGAGAGAAGCCTTTTATTTTAGACACACACACACACCCCAACTCCCTCTGCGGGGGGGGAAAATGTGACCTTTAAGATTGTTTATACCAATCAACAAGAAGCCCTCATGCTGCCGGATTCCAAGAAACACGAGACCATCTTGGAGCTTGGAAGAGGGAGGGGAGCACGGGCAGGAGAGGGAGCAATCAAGGTCAGGAGTTCACAAACAGGATAAAGCAGGAGGCAGGAAGAGCAGGAGGGGTGGCAGGGCATGCCCTCTCCATTCAGAGAGGCAAGGCAAGCGCTGGCAGCTCTGTCCACCATGTGCATCCCGGGGCATGGAACCGACATCCCCAGGTGACAGGAGGAATGAGCTGGTTGGGGTGGCCTTGCAGAATGAGGGTGGCCATTTCTTCCTCAGAAATCCCTCACGGGTCTTCTGCCAGCCTTGCAGCATTTCACTGAGGACCAAGAGTGATCCAGGATGAGGAGAAATTATTGCAGTCCAGTTTTGTACTCTGGTTCCTACTGTGATGAATAAAGTGTTTTTGACAAGACAAGGAGAAAGATGAAAATATTTTCCCACTGCTGAACACAAAAGTAAATAAATAAGTAAATAGACAAGCATTCAAATCCAGGAATTTCCTTTCATTGCCAGCATCAGCCTTCAAGGGAGTAGCACCACAAATTTTTTCCTACCATTGTACTGAGCCAAATGAGCGAAGGTTGTGGTTTCAGAGATCCAAATTTCAAGTGTCCTAACAGGCAGAGGAAGCACCAGCAGCTCAGGACTGGCATGAAACCCTTGTGCACAAAATGCCAGAACTGACAGAAAGGAGGATTTGCTTCAGCTTCAAAGGGGGTAACACCACCATCTTTGTAGGTTCAAGACTGAGTCATTGAGGGGAGAAAGAAAAAGGGCAAAGCATCAGTAAAAACCATGGGAGCACAAATGCGGTGGGATAGGGTGAGATGCTGTGATACAGCACACCACTTCTGGGCAGCTGGCCCAGTTCAAGGCAGGGGTTTTCGGGACAGAGGTGCATTTCTACCTTTGAGTCCTCTCCCTAAACAACACATCACAGTGGTCGTCAAATTCAGCCCCAAGCTATCTGGCATGAAGTCAGGATTTTGACAATTTCAGTGACTTTTTTGTGGTCAGAGTTCTCTATGATTCTATATAATTACAATTACAGGGTTGCATCTTGTTCTCATTTACACGTATCTTCTCCATCAGGTTACACAACATAACCAGAGGTGGTATTTGGCCTATACATTTTATTTTTTATGTTGTCTGCCCAGATTCATTATTTATGACCCATTAGATATATTTGTTTCTTAATTAATAAACCTCAGAAGATATTTTTAATGAAAGACTGTGTTTTTTAAACAATCATGTCGCTGCTTCTCTATTAGCACTCGAGGATTAAATAAGACTGTGAGTAGTTGTGAACTAGCAATTGGTTACTGAAACACATGAGGTTTTTGTCTTCCCATTACTGAGGCTAAAGAAACGATGTTTCTACAACCACATTGATATTGCCCATCTGAGTTCTCATTTCAAGGCACATGCTGAATTTGAAACCACCACATGGATTTGTCACCCATACCTTCAGCACCATTGAGCATGCTGTGAAGGAGAAAAGCAGACGGATATCACAGCTGGCCATGCAGACATTAAAAGTAATTATCTTTTTTAAAGACAATTAGTTAGTTTTTCTTAGGTTTTTTTCTTTTTTTCTTTTTCCTTCCCTTTCTGTTTTCTTAAGCAGTGCTACCACAGTTTTTCAGTCGGTTAACACAGGGCTTTGACAGCATCTGGGATTTGTGTGCTAGGACAATTATCCCGTGCAAGCCCTGCACAGCTGCACGGCTGCTGGAGTGACAAATGTACTCACTTTCCTTGCTTGAACAAACTACCAGAAGTCTGTTTATGAATACGAGCCTGGAAGTAACATTTGTAGGCTAAGGCCAGTCATGTCATCTCTGATACTTATGTCCACTCCTCTGCCAACATGCTGAAAAAGGCTTCTGCTCTATTCCTACATTGTCTCATCAATGAAAGAGATTTGCAGGAGGGAGAGAGCTGGCCTATGAAGCCAGTAGTTACTTGCTCTTCCCTGGGTCCTGTTTTCAATATAAGTGCTTGGTTTAGGTTATTGTTCCTCCTTTTTTCCCCTCTTCATTCATTCTGGCATTCTGTCCTGCCATGTAATTGGAGCTATTCAACTTAAAGATACAAAGGATTCATGAAAATGCTTAAAGGGCAAGCTGGGTTGCTCATCGAAATGGACTGTATGTCTCGTTTTATACAACTTAGGGAATAATAATTCCTCTGAGAAATTATTCTCCATTCAGATCCTCGGGAAATGTATCTTGAGGGGATACAAATGAGAGAAATGAAATGCAGATGACTCCTTTTTGGCTACAGATCCAAGGAGGCCCATGCCACATGGATATCTTTGGTCAGATACCTTCTGGTTTCTCCCAGCTCAAGAATTACTCCTACCTGCCCAGGTTTGTAAGCATCACCTGTGCTTCCTCTGACTGCTGCACCACCAAGACAGACAGCAAAGGAAACCTGGCACCTCTTTCTGAGCTTTAAGGTCTAATTTTCAAGAACCTTTGAAAGTCACGGTAGTCCAGATCTAGGAGTCAGCTAACCGTTACAAATGAAAATGCAGATTCAGCCTGCCTAAGTATTACCAAACTCCATGTAAGCAGAGTTTCCCATTTGCTGGCAACAGCTCTTCGGAAGTGCCTGTAAAGTAAGAAATACCAGGCACAGAGATTCAGCTGGAAACCAGCGGCAATCTCGTGAATTGTCACTTCTGCTTCACTTGCTATTTTGACTTCTCTCATAGCATTGGAAAATCAAAAGGAAACAACGTCAAGGAAAGAACACTCAAATAAACACAGACGTTGACACAGCAAAAATCAGGTTCCTCCTTGTTCCCAAGACACTGAGATACCAAACCCAGAAGCATACTCTTGTTATTCCGACAAAAACATTTAAAGGAAAATTTTGCTCCATTTCATGATATTTGTCCATCTTTTCATGCAACAACATGTACCCCTATCAGAGGAAGGATTAGGACAGAAAGGTCAAACACTATCTTCTCTTTCACTTGTTACCCCATCCTGGTGACCCCTTTAATTCAATCATCAGGAGGAGACACCAGAAAAACTTTGTTGTTGAATGAATATTTTGTTGCAAGAACAAGGATGTCCTGCTCGCACTCCCTCCTCTATCACAAAAATTACAATCCTAAAGACACCTCCTGAAAGAATCCTATCTAAACAGAACAAAGGTACATCTTAAAAGAAAACGATCAGCCTACTAATAAAATTTTCTCCAAAACAGAGTAGAAAATCCTCCAAAAGCAGGACCAGACTAGGGACTCCAGTGCAGAGTTCATCCCACTGTTGAGAATGAAAGTTTTTCACACAACGTAAAGATGGATAGTCAAGTCAAACTAATGTAAAAGCTGATAGATCAGCAGTCTGGTCATGGCCAAAATCTGGTTCAAACCCTGGAAACCCAAACCCACAAAGGACTAAAGGGAACAATCTAATGATAAATCAAAGCTACCTGATACCTCTCAAGCTTTCCAGCTCGACAATCTTTACAGCCAGTGAAGGGGCTCAGAGCTGTACTTTCTTTGTGGCCATATTCTTAAATAGCCAGTTTAGGGAAAAGAGTTTATTATTCCCAGGCTATGATAAATATCCTAACTGCAACCACAGCTGTAAAGACACAGTCAGGATTACTTTGGGCATCCATCACCCACCTGACTTGAGCCTTGTGTCTCATCACCTAAGTAGGGGGTGCAAATCTCATTATAACCACCAGAGTGAGTCATGTGTTACAACCTCTGTGCGTGTCCATTACATTTAAGAATAACCTCCCAGCTCCTCCCAAGGGGATGGCAGAGATGGATGGACACCTCTCTTTGATCTGGGGAGTTCTTCCTCTACCTCCAGTTTGTCTCCAGTTGCCTCCAAGGTCATACTGTCCGGACAGGGATGGCAAACCCCTCCCACCCTTGCATATGAATCTCATCTCCTATCCTCAAAAACCACAGGCTACACATGTTTGGTGTTACTTCCAGATGTGTCCAACTTGAAAGCAGTGATTTCAGAGGGAAAAAAACCTTTAGAGCTAGCGGAGCTAAGTCCCCCTTCTTCTCCCTTTCCTTCAGCATCAGTCCAGGTCATCTACTCATGCAACACCAAAGAGTTCCAGGGGACTCAATAGCTCCCCACGGAAGCATCTGCACGTGGATGGATTAGAGACACAATGCAATTCCTCTCCTCCCCATTATACTTAAAGCCTCAGTCTCAGCTTACTGTCTCAGAATTTACTCCTAGAGATCCTTGGCTAAAGCCCTGCTAATGGATATCTAACAAGAAGTTCATTTTGGTGTCCTTCCCCCTGCTGGAATGAAGCAGACGCCTGCAGAACAATAGAAGCGATGGCACCAACGAGGACTCGATTGCCGGGACAGATGCAGCAGCACGTACAACACCCATATTTCTTACTCCCAGTGTCCTCACCCCTGAAACCCTGGCAAAGGGCTTTGTCCTGCAGACATCTCCAGCCCTGGGTTCTCCTTCAGTAGCCAGACTGGGGGTGCCTTTTTGGTGGCCAGTCATGGGGATTGTGGTGGGTGAAGCACACAATGTCACTTCTGTGTGGTGTTAATTTTCCCTTGGAGAGGACAGAAGGAGGAGGGAGAAAGGAGATAGCCTGACTCACACCAACACCTGGAGCACTGGCTCCAGAGCCAGAGTGCTGCTGATAAGAGAAGGGTTTGTTCTGACTTTTGGGAGTCCTTTTCAGAGTGGCTCCCTTCCCCATCAGCTGGTGACAGCCCACCCCCTCCATCCCCTGTGCTGTGGGAAGTTAATTTAGAAGCCAACTTTGCCATCTGTGGACTACCCCATGCTGGGAAAACCCTCAGCTGGGGAGATCTGTTGTCTTTGCAGAGTGGCACAAAGAAATTAGAGCGTGGGAGAGAACAGGAACCTAAGAATCCTTCTAAGTCCTTAGCATTTTTCTCCATGCATCCCCCTAGACTCCACCTCTTCCACTCGAAGTACCTAAATGTGTCCTATAGTGATGTCTGCTGTTGACATCAGAGGAGGCTCAGAGCAGCACTCCTGCTGCTGCCCTCAGCTGAGTCATGACTCATGAACAAAGGGGATTTTGACCATTGTTGTTTTATTATTTTCATTATTTCATTCATCATCTTAATTTCCTTCTCTCACTCCTGGCCAAAAGAGGAAGAAAGACATATACACACAAAAGAAAAGGGGA
>WEKY01019604.1:368245-379678 GCA_013390045.1 Picathartes gymnocephalus | reverse complement strand
AAAAAAAAAAAGGAAAAATACGCCAACATGGTCCACATCTGGAAACTGATTTCCCAACCTCAGAACAAAGAGCTCTGAAATTGTGGCTCAAATCTCCTGTTTGTGTTCTCCCATTATGTAAAAAGTCCTATAATAAAATCTAATGGAGTAAAAGCCCAAAAGCCAGCAAGAATTATTTGGAATTTATTAGCGAACAAGATCCTTTTGGAAGTCCTTCTAGAAGTGTACATTGAACTTCCAAAGTTATTAAGCTCAAAAAAAACTGTAGGAGCATTTTGGTTCCAGAAAAGTTCTCCCTATAGATCAGGCTTGGCTTAAAACACTTCTTTAATCCCAGTTGAACTACTGTGTCATTTCTTTTACTTTCCATGTTCAGAAAAATCACTCTTTCCAAAGTTTAGTGCTACACTGGGAGGGGAAAAAAAAATGGAGACACAAACAGAATACTAAAGGGAGAAAAAAGAAAAAGAACAATTCCAGAAATCATCATTTTTCAGTAAGAAAAATGGGGACAAACAATTCTTAAGAGAGTTTAGGATATTAGCCATTTTTGACAGCAGAAAATTTCTTAGAATGGGTTAAAAATCCACTCTGACACTTTTAACAGAAAAGAATTTTGCAAGTCAAAGAAATGCTTTTGTGGGAAAAAATATTCAAACACATTCAGTTTTTAATTTGAAAACTGTAACACCAACCACCATAACATTTCAATGGAAAGAAAATGTATGCATTGTTGAGAAATGGCACAGTGCACCCCACTGGGACAGAAAGAAAAGGATTATTAACTCAGAATTATTGAGGAGAGGATGATTATAATTTGAGGGCTTCACAAGAAGATGCTTCTCTAACCTGGTTTATCATACGGAGAGATACCCAAGAGCCACGTGTATTTTGGCTTCCATTTCCACCTCAGTTCTCCCGAATGGCAACCCAACACATTGGCACCACATAGAAAGCCAGGGCTCATGTACACCATGGATTTGTCCTTTAGCTCCAAGCCAAAGTGACCTAGGAAGAGGCACCACAACTGGATGCACATGAAGGACTCTACATTGTTCAGCAGCCTCCTGGTTATAAACTCTTTCCCCGCTCCTCTCTTCTCTTTGATGTTACTGTGTTTATGCTCAGTGTTGAATCATTGGACTGCGCCTTTCATCTGGACCCTTGGGATGTGTTATAGGCATGGAAAGAGAAAGGCACCACTTAATAACACTTTCCAAGTACAAGGGAGAGGAAATTCCTGGAAAATCAGGTTAAGACTGTCCAAAAAACTTCTTCGAAGAAACACGGCAAACTGTATATAGCTCTTTATGGTGGAGATGGAAGTTAGACTACCCTTGAAGGCAAGCGGCTGCTCTCCAGACAGAGGTTTTAGTCATCATTCCAGTTAGGCACTGAACACTAAACACATCATAAGTAGCGGGGAAATAAGGGCCATTCCAAATAAATAGCCTTATTATTCTGCAGGAACTGCTCTAGCTCGTATATGTTTACCTACATTTGTATTTTAAAAGAACCAAGGACCCTCAACTCAAATTCTGAATTGCAGAATTTGAATTCTGAAACCAATCTTCTTTCTCCATGCCTGGAATGACTCAAATAGCAACTGAATTGTTCAAAACAGTTTTTTAAAAATGAACAGTGGTTTTTCTTCAAAAGAAAATAAATTTATGAGCGTTTTCTCCTACTCTTCCTCAAATTTTTCTAATTTCTCAGTAAAATAATCCCACAAATGCAAGAAACTTCTTCAGCTTTGTTTTTCTTCATTCTTCCTCTGTTGCCTCCCTTTCCGTGGCAGAACAGAATAAAAGCTGATGAGAAGGTGTGGGGGAAAATAAAGAATACTCTAATCAGATAATTTCATTTGTGTCTTTTAAAACTGGGAGTTACCAGAGCTGTTTTCTACTGCTTTTCTGAGATGGTTTTCAATTTTTGCCTTGTTTGCATTTTATTGTCAAATGAGAAAACCGAACCTTTTTTTTCTTTTTTTTTTTTTGAGCTGTGCTCAAAAGCAGGAAACACTATTAGATGAGCTTAACACAAACACACACAATCCATGCAAGAAATTCTCGCTACCTGCAGCTATTGTCAGCTCTCAAACCCAGCCCAGGTGTGGTCCAAGCACTCAGTTCACTGAATACCACATGCTGTTTTTCTGTGAAACATTTTAATGCTGAATCTCAGAGGAGCCATCAGTCTCTGTAACACACGGCCACAACCTCCTGTTACCAGCCCTCTCTCTCGTAGTTGCCATGCTCAGAGCAATGCAACTTTAGCAGAGTTTATGCTCAGCCTCAGGTCTCTGCAGTCTCCTTCTCTCTAAAGTCAATTTCTCTCATTTATCAGCAGCTGAAACACATACTCTGCCCCCTGGTTTCCATCCCAAAGACCCAAGTTAACCAGGTTAAGACAAGGTGTTGCATCTCCCCATCACTTCCCTGCACTACTGGTGTTCCTCCCAGCATGCCAGCTCACCTCAAAATATGGCAGCCCTCCCTGCTTTACCCCAACTATTTCAAGAGTCAATCCATTTCTCACACTCCAGGTCTTGAAATCAGGGGAAATGTACAATTTTTGTTAATAAAAAACATTTTCTAGCCTTCATGCATGCTAAGGAAAACTTGGAGATAACACCTGAATGCAGTTATAGGCTCCCAAATCGGGCAGCAGCTGTAAAGAAGCAGGTATTTCAGTCTCGTGATTGTTTTCATTCAGCATCACTGTTTGTCAAGACCTGACTCATGATTTTTTTAATGCTGCCAAGGCCAGCATTACTGACCGAGAGCTCTGAGAAGTTTTGATGATTCACTACACGAAAAGTGGGGACTCAAGCTTGTGCTGCTGAGCCTCTCAGTGCTGTGAGCAGGTCAGGTCTGTTGTGTGTCTCAACACAGCCCTGTCCCGTGGACAGGGCAGGCACAAGCCCTGTCCCATCTGTTCTTGTCCAAGCCAGCCCTCTTCCCGCAGGACTCGCATGGGGCACAGCAATCCTCCACGGGTGCAAAAGCAAGGCTCACTCCTGCTCCTCAAAGGAATCCTTGAGAATTTCTGCCTTTGGCATATTCATGGAGACAGGGTCTTGCCCAAAATGCATACCAGGGGAATAAATCCTCCAGAAATATGAATTCTCTTTGCTTCATACCAAAACATTCATAGTAAGCCCAGGCAGCACTCCACAGCAAAACATTGGCAAGAGGAAATGCTAATAAAACATTAAGACATTAAAAAACACCAAGAAAAACTTCCCAGAAGAAACAAACATTAGAAGAATATGTTGCCCATTCAGTTAAAAAAATGCTAACAAACTAATGCTGTCTCATGATGAAATTGAAATATTTACAGGAAGAGAACATGGAATTTTGGCTGACAAACACAAAAACTATCTTCTAGCACAACTTTTTTTTTTTTTTTTCTGTGCAGAACAAAGGGGAAAGGAACCAGGGGAGGGAAAGTGGGAGAGTGAGGGCAGGGTGAAAGAAAGGGGACAAAAAGTGAGAGAAGAATATGGACTAGGAAATTGATGCAGAAAAAAGAAACAAAAATAAAAAATAAATCTAAAAAAAAAAAAAAAAAAGAAAAAAAAAAGCAAAGGGGAAGAGAGGGCAACAGAGAACAGCGTTCACACTAGGAAGACTTGCTGCTCCAGAGTTACCTGCCATTAGCCAGATTCATTGACATCTCCCTTAGGCAAGGAACAGACTCGTTCACTTCCCCCACAAAAGATGCGGAATACTAATGGAGCCTGTCAGCAACACACACAAAACATGAGGCTGCCCAATGGGACAACTGGGGCCAAGTGAGTGGAAAGAACATGTCAGTTATTAATTAATTTGTTCTATATTCATGTCATTAGAGATAATTACATGAGTTGGTCCCACAGCCTGAGCCTTCCTCAGTCACTGATGCCCATGATTCATGATGGACAGTTGCACAACAGGGCTGTCAATGACTTCATCATGTTGCATGGAAAATCCTCTCTAGATGCGTGTGTGTGCAGTGACTCACTTTGACACCTTGGGTTGACATTTGCAATCTGGGCCAGGTCCATCAGTAAGACAAAGGCACTTCTTGTGAGGTTTCCAAGCCACAAGGTTGGGTATCAAACAATGCAGCACACAGCAGAAGGCAAGACAAGGTGGCCCTCACTCAGTTCATGTGTGCAACAGCCGAGGGCACTGGCACAAGAAAATACTCAAGGCAACAGCTCTTCTCTGGCAACAGCGAAAAACAGGATTACAGAGAGCAAGGCCTCTCCACAGCACTTAAGGTCCATAAGTAGGAACATCCCAGGAAGCTCTCAAGAACCAAGATGGGCCTTTCTATTTAGAGAGAAGAAGATATTTCATAACTGAGAGTCAGTAGGAACAGCTAAGTGCTGCACAACAGCCTGAATGAGAAGAGGAAACATTATGTAAAAGAGCACTCAGATGTCACTTGGGAAGAATAAGCAAGACCTACCATAAATCCAGGCACATGGGATACAGGAACCTCCACCCAGGACTGGACACCAGAGCAGCCCTCTCAATCCATCTCCACCCTGGAGACAGCACAAGAAATGGGAGCTGTAAACAGAAAATTAAATAGATGGTTTCTCCTCTCCACTGGAGAAACTGGAACTCAGAAGGTTTCTCCCAACTCCTTTGGGTGCCCTTTGTAAAATCTTTCAGAAAAATCAAAATCAAAAGAAGGATCTTGGAAAGAGTGGGTAGCATGAACTCAGTATTGCATCCTGCATGAAGAAAGCATGATGAACATAGAGATGCTCAGAGGGAGCACTAAGAGGAATATTTCAGGGAAATGTTTTCACTGACCAAAGGTTTTAAACAGTGGATGAAAACAACCACCCTAGTGGTTCTGGTGACTTGGTTCTTTCTGGAAGAAAATAAACACAAGTGAGTAAAAATCAAGCCGTTTTGTTTGAGAAAAGCTTAATTTTCCATTTGAAATGAGATTTTATCTTGCTGTACACTTCTTTCTTTTTGTTTGTGTTAAGGCTAGGGTCTCAAATACTTCATTCTACATGGAAAAAATAAAAAAGAAGTCCTCATAGTTTTCAGTTCAGCAAGGAAGCCAGAAAAAAGTTGTTTGATTTCTCCCATCTTCCCTGCCATTTCAGTCATCCACCCATCTCCTAGTCATTTCAACAGCAGGCGCATCCAGGCATCCTGGAACTGAGGCCCCCACAGGAGCCTCTCAACCGCTAGGCAAAAGAGACCTTCTGGGAAATGTGTAAGAGGTTGCAGGTAGCAAAAAGGGTTAATGCTGGGAAATGAGGCACAAGCAAGGCCTGTTGTAGCCGCTAGGATTTGCTGCTGCTGCCCTGGTTGTATCATCACAGATTCTCTGCCAGCAGTGCAGGGCAGACAACCTGGTGGACAACACGCACATCCTAAGTGAGGGTGGCCAAGCACCCTGCTGCTCCTTCACAGGCCTGCTGTCGGTAGCAGCTGGACTTGCAGCTGTCCTCACTTCATTGTGCCATCATAACTATGGGGAAATGCCTTCTTCCATCTGACTTCAAACCCCCCAAGGTGGCCTTGACCCCTCGGGGAGAGAAAGTACAGCTGCTGATCACCGCACCTATTTGTTCACATTCTGCCAAGCTAATAGTGAGCCGAGGGCAAAATGTGGTCACCTCAAGGAGACTTACATGGCACTTTTAGGCTTTCACACCTTTGTAAGGGCACAAGAGAAGGCATGACAGAGTCAGATCTCCTCACTGTTCCCCAAGGAATACTCTACTCACCACAGCCATACCCATTTCTTTCTGCATCCCTCTGGCCCTGCTGCAATAAGTGACACCTCTTCATGTGCCAGGCAAGCCATGCTGCTGCTCCCCTCACTAGAGCTACTTGTTACCCTAGATCAATAGTAAAAAAAAAAAAAAAAAAAATAGTTCTGCCTTGGGTATCATGCAGTGGATTCCAGTTCCTCCCTAGTCAGTGTTTGTGCAGTGGTTTAAATATGTGAAGAGTTACATAAATGCTAACTATTATTATAATGTTCCATTCCTTCCAGTCAACTCCCCCCACAGACTAACAGAAACATTCCCCACCTCCCATTTTAGCATGTTCATAGCATCAGAAATTACTCTGTTTTCATTTACTCTGCCCTTTGCCATATGATCCTGGCCCTCAGAAGCTTTAAATAGTCTGCATTATTATGAAGGCTTGTTAGGACTTGTCCCTAATCACTCCAGGAATAATCCTTGATGGCTTGTTTCAGACCCTGTGTGTGAATGTTTGTACAACCACAGGGCTCTGGCCTGCTTAGGTCCCTCCTAGAAGAGGAATTAAAGCTTTATGTTCAGTACAGGAGTGGCACATAGTGGGAACTTGTGTGGCAGTGAACTCACTGTTGTGTCTGCATACACAGAAGGTCTCTTTAGAGAAGACCTGAAATAAAGATATACATTTTAGCAAAGAACAGGCTGACCAGATTATGTGTTGATAGATATCAAGCAGCAGAAATCAACCTGCCCTTTAAATGCAGGGACACTAAAAATGGTGCAGTCAATGCTTCCCAGAATTGTGCTCATTACAGCTGGGCCCAGAGCTTGCGCTGTTTGTCTAGTGCACAAGAATTCCAGCATTAGATACTGAAATATAAGCTCTCTGCTGGGGTTACAACCTCTGTTGTCTACCTTATGATGGTGATATAAATTGAGAAAAAAGATAGAGAAATCTGGTGCCTAATAAATCTGTTTTTTGAAGGCTGGAAATTGTGATTTCAATGTCATCTGCAGGAGAAAATACAAGGCAGAGATAAATGTGCTTTTCTGGGTTGGTTTCCAGCTGCAAACTTGAAGAAAAACAAATCACACAGTAGCATGACAACACTAAGGCTCCTGCCATGTACATTGCAATGTGTATCAGGCAGGGCAAACAGATTACCAGACCTTTGTTTACCAGGGGTCACATTGGTCCACTGAGATAAAACTTCTGGTGTTTGGAGATTTTGCGGTCATAGTATGCATTGACAACATTATCCCACCCACTACGTTCGCATGACACCATAGGTACCAAAATGGGAGGCAGCTGAGAAACACCTGCTAAAATAATATCATCACAAAATGCCTTTGCACCATAGATCAGCATCCAGGCTCCCCAAACATGTGGCCTTCATGTTTTTGGATCATCTTTGAAAATTCTGCAGCATCTCACCATCTCTGTGACACTGCAAGAGGTATCTGAAGGAAAAAATATCAAAAGAAAAGGTTTTGGTTCTTTTAGTCTCTCAAACTCTCCAAAAGTAGCAAAGAAGACAAAGACTATACAAAGTCTTTTGGAATCAGGAGATGCTGATGTGATCATCAGCAGGATGGTTTAGAGGTTTTATCTGAGATTAATGTCCTTAGCTTAGTGCTTGGTCAATCAGCACCCCTCACCCCCACCACCCAAAAAAAAAAAGAAAATTGCCCAAAGGCAAGTTATTTGCAGCACTTCTATTTATTTTGCAGGCCACCAAGATGAAATCAGTGCTTAAGGAAAAGGGAACAAGGGAAGCTGTCTAAATGCCTGGGTGGGAAAAGGGCATCGAATGGAAGGAAGTGCTACATGAAACCACACAGACTGGAACTGACATAGGAGTTAAGCCTTGAGACCCTGGGTGCCAGGGGTGCCCATACTGTAGCACAATTGAGGGGATCAAAAGCTGCCAAACAAAGACATTTGGAAAACAAAAACATCCATTTTCTTGATGTGGAGTTAGCTTACTCACAGGAATGTTCACCTTTTAATGTGGACATAGCAGGCAAAACTATGAAATAATATTAAGAACTCTTTAAAGGGGAAATCCCTGCATTGCTGTAATCCATAGAGGATTTTGCAAAGGAAGAGTCATTGTTTTGCACTGCAGCCAGCCACACAAAGACAGGCAGAGGTGAATTTATCTTACCTAAGAGCACCCGCAAAACCAGTGACAGAGACAACTACACAGGAGCTTTGATATTCTGATCATGGAACAAAATGTGGCCCTTTAATCTTCTGGCATCCTAGGCTACAAATCTGGGGTCATAAAAGTGGGAATACTCAGACTGTTTAGAAAGCTATGAATTTGTGCTGTAACACAAAGTAAGGCTCAAACCAAGTTACTGCAGAAGATGGACTTGGCTTCCTCATGGGCAGAACCTTCTGAGGGTTAGCACTGTCTGCCCTCCTTAAACAAAGGTACTGGCAAGCAGGGAAGGAATTCAAGCACACCTTGCACTAAAGCATGAGACATTTCTTCAAGATGCAAAGTCAAACTTTGCACAAGGGTAAACGTGGAGCAGAGACCCGTGGAGACACTGGCTCCTGACAAAGCTGCAATGAGCAGGCAGTTACAGAAATTATAGCAGTGACTCACTCAAGCAAAAATGTTCTTCATCACAGGCAAGGAGAACCAAGTCTGAAGAGGAGACAGAAAAGAGCTGACCCTTAAATAAACAAATACACAAATACAAATAAACAAATCTGTGAAAGCAGGTCCTTCTTCAAAGCTGGACCTTGAGGTGAAAAATACGTTAACAAGCAGTCATTCCTAGAGAAGCTCCCCTCAAAGAGGAGCCTGAGGACCCTGGGAGCACAGCCTTATTCTAATGGATGTTCAAGGAAACACACAGGGGGGTCCTCACACTATTTCACCATGTGGACCGCACTGAGATGTCCAAATTAGAAACTGAGACTCCCTGCAAACTCCAGAGAGAGGGGCAGTCATTTTTTGAACATGATTCAGAGCCCAGAGGGTAGGAACCTAGCTCCTGTTCTACTTATGTGGTCCAAACCACCCCCAGAGGTCCCTTCCCCTCTTCTTAGTTCACACTCAATGTTTAGGCAGCCTGACATAGGTTCCCTACCCTAAATGGTGACTATTACACAATGACAGCAAATTCCTGAAATCTTCTCTATGTGGTAAGCATGGTATGAGCCCAGAGGGAAATAACAGAATCTGAGATGGGGAACCTGATGCTGCCTCACAGACTGGAATGGCAAGGCTGTAATAAACACTTCTTTTCTTTTTATTTATTTTAGAACTTGGATGAAGTCTAGCACACATTAAAGATGGAAGAGGGAGAATCTACTTTGTGCATCGCTAGACAGGCACATAAAACAGATTCTTATTTTCAAAAGGAGAGAGAGTAAAATTTCAGCTATTCCAGATGATAAAATCAGATCCTCTGTATAGGTGCTATGGAGAGATCATACAATAACTGCACACAAGGAACAGAAGATTTTACTGAGCTCAGAAGGACTAAAAGGTGTTGACTAAACCCATACAAAGAGTTGTGGTGGGCATGGCTGAATTTAAATTTTAAAAAAGGGCAGTTTCAGTTCTGGATGCATTGAGCATCAGTCACTACTGCCACACAGCACATTAATTATTTTGCTATAGTTAACTATTGTATTCTTTACAGGTTATCAGCCAGGAATGACACATTCTCTTCCAGTATGAAAAAAAAAATTATATATATACAGGAAAAGAGGAGGTGAAACTGCAGAACAGGATTTTGTACCTTGGACATTGTAAGACCTTATCAGACCCCAGACGAGTGAGATCAGAAATGCCAGCTGGAACCCACAGGGCTTATCTGGGCACTCAGAAGCATAGGAAGAATGAGAGCCAGAGGAGTTTTATTCTATATGAATCCCTGAATGCTGCTGCTGTAGATAAGGAGCAAAGTCCCAGGTTCCACAAAGTCAATGACAAATCTCAGTTTGACTTCATTTGGGCTGGGATTTCCTGCCCAGCATCCAAGGGTAAAAACTACACTAAGCACAGGAAAAAGGCAGCTGAAACTACTGAACTTGTGCGTGGCTCATGATTGCAATTGTTTTGCAGCCAGTATAAGCATACCTGCTGTGGATAGGAAAGGTGGCTGATGGGTGATTTGGGTTTTTTGGGTTTTTTCCTTTTTTTTGCTCAGCCAACCTTGTTTTCCGAGGTTTAGGGCAGACTTTGGGGGGTTTAGGAATCATTTTTGCTGTGTGAGGGTGTTACCTTATGCACAAAGCAACAAAGTTTAACAACTCACCTGCTGTTGGAGGAGGCTCTTGAGATCCTGGGCAGGACCCCCATGACATGTGAGTGGGGCCAACACCAAACCCCAGCATACCAAGAGGAAAGAGCTGTCAGGCTGTGAACAAGTAAGAAAATTTTAAAAGCAAGCAGTAATCTGCCAGAGCAATAGTCTGGCATCTCACACAAGGCACTGGCTCACTGGAAAGAAGATCAGGGATCACAAGAAAACTCTGCCAGACTGGGGCTCCTTCAGGTGGAGGCTCACAGGCCCCACTGGCAGGGGCTTGGCCACCCTGCTCCCAACAGGGACAACTCTCTGTCCAGGAGGAAACAGAGAAGGTATTCACACACAAAGGAGAACAAACTCCCTATCCTTTCAAAGCATCCAAAACGTTTCAGGCTACACCTGCCAGAGTTAAGATGGAGACCTCAAAGACAACAGCAGAAACAACACAGGTACCACGCTCTAAGTATCAGAGTAAAAACCCCACCTCTCATTCAACGCTAACGTTGCTTGGGGGCCCTACTTATTGCCACACGAGACAACATACAACAAACTTTGACTTGCTTTTGGCATTGGGACTGCTTCCAGAAATAGTCCCAATTTCAAGGGAGGGAGAAGCAAGTACTTGTTTCTCATGGAACCTTGACTCTCCTGTTACAACTGTGACAGCAGAAGAAGCAGCACAAGCACCCATAAAGGGTGCTGCTGCCTGTGCTGCCCATGACCTGTGCCAGCCAGAAGCCGCAACAGGGTCACCAGGGACATGGGGAACCTCTCCCACCTCTTTCCAGCCACCAGTGACCTTCTAGCACGCCCCAGCCACCTCCACCCAACACTTCCCAAGCAGGAGTTCTCCTTCAGATACATCCCAGCTGCACAGAGTGCCAGCGGGGGAGATTGCAGGGGCTTGTTTTCACCTTTGGGTGGTGCCTCCTGTCCCCTGTGCCGGGTGTGTGGGCTTTTTAGGGTGCCAATTAAGTGCAGGCCGGGGCTGGGGTGGAGGTGCGGCGCGCCGAGCCCCCGTCTCACTGCCTCCGCACTGTCACCTTCCATTAAGCAGCTGGCGGCCGGGAGAAGGGGAGGGAAAAGCCAGCGGCATGTTTGGTTTGCTGTTTTTGTGGGCACTTTACAACTTCAAAGGCTTCCCTCTGGTTCACAGGGGGCAAGGGGCAGAGGTCAGTAGGCACGGTTTGACCTCCCTTTCACCTCCTCCCCGAAAGGGAGAGACGCACACACACAGAGGAAGAAGAAAAGGAAGAGGGGATCCTGGCAAACACTTTTATCCTCTATCTTTCTTCGCCTTGGTGCTGTAGAGGCTTTGTCCGGCAGACAAAGTGCCCTTCGAAGTCTGACACTTCCATACTGGACTCTTCCTCCTCTTGTCCAAAGAGAAAATTAAAGTGAAACAGCAGCGCAACAAAATGGGGGGG
>WEKY01019604.1:334278-368196 GCA_013390045.1 Picathartes gymnocephalus | reverse complement strand
AAAAAAAAAAAAGGGAAAATGCTGCTCTTAGGGGCTGAGTTTTTTCATTTTTTATTTTGGGCAGGAGGGGAAGTTGAGGGGGTTTTTTGGTTGTCTTTTTTTCCCCCAGCTAAATAGCTGTCCATCTATATATAAGCCCATCAATTGCACATGAGGGAGGAAGAAAACAGGCATGATTGTTCCAGGTCCAGCTCAAGATGTAAAACATGCATTTTCTTGTCTTTAAATACAGCATTGTTCTATTTATTTATTTATTTTTAATGGCGAGGTTGCTCGCCCGGGGCACTGAGGAATAAGTTCGAGTTTCAGAAAGCTCTCCACAGCTGGTGATTATATCCCTTGCAGTGCCTACAAAGACATTGAGAAAGCAGCAGAGAAAGTAAACAGTATCACTTCTGGGGATGGACGGGGAGAGGAGGAGGGGGGCAGAGGAAGAGGAGGAGAAGGGAGGCAGATGAAATTTAAACTGGCGGTCAGCCAGGCACCAGCTTAAAACAATATAGTGAGAGGAAGCCAAAAAGGAAAAAAAAAAAAAACCCAGAGGGGTGTGTACAGAGACACATGGGGTGTGTGTGTGTGTGTGCGCATGCATGTGTGAAAGTGGGCAAAGCAAACCTACAGCAAGGAAAGGAAAGGATGAGGTTGCAAGCCCAAGGTTTCAAGAGCCATCCCTAGGAGGGTCCATCACAGATCAGAACAGCTTGAAAGGGGAGGTTTTGGGGACAAAGTCATCACCCTCAGTGTAAGTACATCTATGAGCATTTCTAATCAGCTGGCAAAGAAGCATAGCTGTTCACCTCTCTCAAGCCTGAGGGAAGGAAAACCACAGGGTCTAGAAACAGCACTTCCAGCCTTGCCATGTCCTGCATCCTCAAAACCAAAAGGGACAACAAAGTGGTAGGCAGGTCCTGACTAAAATCTAGTGACTGATGCTCTCCTGGCTGGCACAACAGACTTGGGCTATGCTTATCTGTCAGCTGGCTTTAGGAATCATGCTCCTACTTGGCTCGAGGCAGTTTAATGTGCCTTTCTTCAGTATTTTGGTTTGACAGTATGGGAGAAAACTGAGTCATGACTGACTGGTGCTTTGGAGGGACAAATGTTTTGTGTGTCACAGCTCAGGGCACAAGCCAGATGCAGTTTGGTCCATACAAGCCCTTCTCACACAGACTGGTTCTGAGTGCTGGCCGAGGCTTACCTACCAGAATAGTTCTGGCTGTGTTATATCTTCTCTGGTCACACTGACCGTGATTTCACTGGAATAAGGTTAGTCATCTCAGTGTGGGGGAAGGGAGAGGCAAGCTTTTTGGAACATCAGTCCTTCCCTGACTGGGAAAGGCTAACAAGCCCTCCTTTATTGGTGTCTACGCATGTACCTCAGCAGAAATGCAGTTGGAAAGCTTCTAGAGAGACAATGTACCTTAAAAGGATCAGGCCAGCCTGTTCTTTGGGCTGCCCATCAAGTTTTCCACTACCTTTCACACCCAGAGAAGTCAGGCATCCTGCAGGTTGATGTGTTCTCTAAAGTGTTCCAGCAATTGCCCTCTCCTCACAGAACAACACAAATCTTGAGGCCACTGCTGCAAGCCCTGGCAAACCATGGCTCTCACCTCATATGGGAGTGCAGTGATGCAGTCACACTTCCGGCCGAGCTTCAGCACCCTTGGCAGTGCTTGACAGGACAGGTTGGTGAAGAGACTCCAAGTGCTTACTACTCAGTTAGTATCCCTTGAATTAAAGGCCTCCCCAGACAAGCACTTCTGCTAACCTCACTGTCCTCTTATGCTGCAAGACTGGCTGGCACCATCCTTCTCAGACCTTTTACTGTCTGCCGCCAGTTTGGGGAAAGAAAATGCATCATAACAGGGGCCCATTTGTGCTACACTTTGTGACTTCTACATACAGCCTGGACCAGAACCAGAAAAAGGAGGCATCATGGAAAAATACACCTAACAGCACTGCACTCTACAAAGGATCCCTCAATTCTCCCCACCCTAAGTGTTTGTGAAATTTGTTATGGATTCAACTGATACAGCAGCTTCTCCCAGGGCTTCTTGCCGTGTCTCCTTGACACCTGGTGCATTTAAAATCTGCCACCACAAAAATTTTTAACTTCTACAAATGATGCTTCAAGGTATAGGGTAGATCCTTAGCATCCCACTAAGAAGGGTCAATAATTCAACATTACTTTTAAAATTAAGTGACTACGGTACTGAAATAGATGTCATTTCATTTACATCAGACATTCTAAAATTTATGCACTGCTTACTCAAAGGTAGTTTTCTGCTTGAACAGTGCAAGTCGTAATGGGAGAAAATCTAGCCAGATTTTAAGAAAAAATATTCACATTTAAGGCCAGTCAAGCAGTCGAGATCTGGAACAGGCTGTTCAGAGAGGTTGTGGGATCTCCATCCTCAAGGGAAGCTCAGAATTGGACTGGGCAAGAAGGCCCTGAGCAATCTGAACTAATTTTGCCCTGTTCTGCAAGGGCTTGAACTGATGACCTCTGGAGGTCCTTTCCAACCTATAGTAGTCTGTGACCAAGAAGGCCACATCAGGACCTGCTCAAGATACATAAAGCACTTCAGGTCTGAGTACAAACATCAGCATGGAGGCACCCCTGTTGAGGTGTTTCCAATACAAACATTGCCATGGTTACCTTTTGATTAACACAAACTCAGTTCTACTTGTCTGCTTCCCAAAGGTAACTATGTAGGCAAGCCAAAATAAGAGATTCTGAATGCATTAAATCTCCAGGTGTTGTCTGTGAACCTACAACCACTGTATGCACCCAACTGCAACTAGACCGTGCAAAGGGTCAATCCAGATGGCTGAACCCAGCAGACCAGCACCAGCACACTTCAGATGACTCTGACATTCCAAATGGGCAGAGCCTGATTTGCAGATGAAGGATGGGAGCAGATCACCAATCTCCTCTCCATTCAAACATTGACCAGAAGCAATCTCATTTTCCATTTTTACAGTTAGAGCAAATTGTTCTGGTTTCAGGCAAATGGGTCCACGTTCACTTTCCTCGCAGGAAGTGCACTGAGGTCTCTTTGTGGTGAAAAAAAAAAAATTTAAAAAAGGGTTTTCTGTAAAAAGTAGTGTCTTCGCCTACCTAGGCACGTGGCTAACAAATATAAAGATCACCATCTAGTGGCTTACAGGGAAGATACCGTCTGTCATATATCTGCAAGCTTGATGACCAATAAAATTGTTGCTACAACATATTACAAATGATTCTTGCATTCAGCTCTTAAGCAAGTTAGGCACCTACACATCCACAGCCATGGACAAGTTTCTGACTCACAGAAAACTGAGGTTCATCCCTCCCTGCAAGCAAACACTGACCTCATCCTCATCCCCCTTTTCTCCATCTCACCTATGGAGGATTTGGGCATGTGGTGAGGCATCTGTGACTTACTTTAAGGCACAGAAATTAGGTGCCTATTGTAAACCAGGAAAATTCCTATGGTAGTTAATATAAGGAGACAGATACAACCAGAGGTTGATATATCCCATCATTTTGCATGGAGGAGGAAGACAGGTAGGATGAACCCTATTTATGAGATCCCACAGCCTGGAAAAACAATTACCCAGCAAGCATGAAAGCCTCTGGAAAGCTTGGCCTGTGAGCACCCCCTGGGATAGCCTATGTCAACCCTTTTCCATTTGCCTCAATGGAAATCATTCAGGTTGAAATAGTCCTGAAATAGTCCTCAGTGGAAAGACAAGTCTGCAATTTCTGACAAAACCTCTGTTTGCCGAAATATTTCTGATGAGCTCTGCATCTTGTTCTTCAAGAAAAGATGGGGAGAGACATCAACATAGGTACCTCTGGAAAGTTCTACTCATCCAGGGGAAGGTGTTCCACTAACATGGCTGCGATGCTCCTACACCACAATCGAGCCCAAGCACTACTTCAACTCTTCATGCTGGGCCACATAGGCCATTCCTGAAATATCACATGCAACCACACATTTCAGAGACATGTAAAGAGATGAAGTACTACCAGTGTATGGCACTGAATGCCACCAGGCAAGGCCAGCTTTGAAGCAAACAGAAGACACAGTTTAACTCTAGACTGCATTCTTCAGGTACTTCACAGAAGCAGCCCTCCACATTTTAACCAAGCCATTATAATGGCTTAGTACCAGAACAAAATCATATATCTAAAGTGTCATTTTGTTACATCTTCATGCCATGTTCCCAATTTTCCTGTCGAAACACATGCTGCTTTGTTCTGGGGAGAAGATAAATTCTCTGCACAATCTCAAGCACAAAATACAGACTCGTCCACACTTCTGTACACAAACTCAGTTACTTTGCATGTTTCTAATGCCTCCATTAAAGCTTACATGTGGATATCAATCCCTTCCCCCATGTAACAAGTGATAGGATGAGAGGAAACGTCCTTGGGTTGCACCAGGAGAGGTTTAAATTGAATAGCGGGAAAAATTTCTTCACCAAAAGGGTCATCAAGCACAGGCTGCCCAGGGAAGGGGTGGAGTCACCATCCCTAGAGGTATTTAAAAGTCATGAAGAGGTGGCACTTAGGTTTAGTGGTGGACTTGGCAGTATTAGGTTAATGGTTGGACTCAGTGACTTTATGGGTCTTTTCTAACCCAAGTGACGCTACTCTTTGATTTCTTTGCATCACCCAAGATGAAAATCCACCCATCTGTTACACATCCGTGGTTATCTGGAGATAAAGAAACTGGAGTTTAAAAATCCATGTTCCTCTGTGAAGATACAAGATAAGGAGACCTGTGATCACTAAACCACAAGAGAAACCACTTACAGAAGCCACCAAATTTGTATGGCGTTCATCACATCTATCTCTAGGTGACAAAAATATGCATTTATGATAGTCCCTTTTTACAGGCTCTGGAGAAGTGAAGTCCAACAGAAAGAAATTGGCTTGGATGCTTCACGTAATTTGGGACAAACCAAGCTCTGGGGGTGCTCATCCTCTTCTCCTCAGAGGGCAGAGAGCCCACATAAGCCACTTCAAAGGTGGAGGCTAGAGCAGAACTCCATGCTTGGAACTTGAAAGGGATACAGTATCTCTTTGTGGTCTTGGGATCCGAACAGCAATCAACGTGAACAAGAAATCCGTTCAGTGGCTACACTGTCCTCCAGGGGACTTTGCATCTGGCTCAGGAGATGGACAATTTTCCATAGTCTCAGCAATAGCTTTTGTGGGGCACACAGGCAGGACCCCTGCAGACCAGGGGGGTAAGATTCAACTCAGTGGGCCTAGAAACCACTGCATGCCTTTAGCTAAATTTGGCTGCTGAAGGGCAGCTCTAGTGGGGTGAGGCAAAGAAGTGCTATTTTCCCTCAGGAAAGCTAGCTTTATTTTCTAAAGGTTAATGAGAAATAGAAGAAAATTAGGCTAGCCAAAAGAATGAAAATAAATGGGTTTTTTCTTCTTCTTTCCCCCTCATTTTTCAGAAAAATGCATGGCTTTGGTTTCTCTGCAGGCAGTTGCTTCATATCAGTGTACCATGTGGTGACTCAGACATGTTGTTATTATAATCCAAGCCAAAGGGGAGATATATTTTATGAGATCCATGACTCCCCCTTGTCTTTCCATACTCTATGCTTTCTTGAGAGAAGAAAAAAGCACAGTCCAAGCTTTGAGGACAGTTCATATTTTCTCTTGGCAGGTCGTAATCTGCCAAGCTTCCAGCAAGCAAAGCTAAGAGAAACTCAGGTTTGCAGTAAGCTCACATGTAGCATCAAGGGCAGAATTTGGTTCTAAGTGCCATAAAGCAGCAAGGGGGAGGGCAGATAGACCAGTAAAGATTTAGAGCTTCTAACACAAACCTAAAGGGAACTATCAGGAAAGGGGCTTTGGTGAGAGCTGAGCTAATGCCAATAGCCTCACTCCTGGGGCTCAGTTACCTTTGCTCAGCTGACAAGCAATAAAGCATTCAGATGCAATAACTCCAATACACTCAAAATGCAGAAGAGCCAAGATCACCTGTAAATCAGATTGCTTCTCCTGTATTTCCCCCTCCCTAGCAAAACTTGAACTCTCTTAGTCACACATCCAGATAAGAACATCAAAAACCAGTTATATATCCTGAAAACCCTCCATGAAGGGCTGCAAAAGCTCCAGCAATTTGAGTGCAATGGCTAATAAGTTGTCCCAGATCCAACCCTCTTGTGTAAATTGACAGTGACTACTGTGCAAAACTCATCTAAGGCAGGGGAAAAATCTGGCCTCCAGCTGACAACTTTTTTCCCTAGACACAGGTCTGTCTTTTGAACTCCAAAACCTTTGCCCATTGTGAAGCCACCAGGCCTCAGGGTCACATGAACTAAAAATAAATAAAAGACTCAAGGTGCATCTGGTTGAGCCAGTGGTTTCAGAGAGAGGTTACAGGGAAAACATTTTGACTGTCCTTAAGTACTGCACAAAGACAAATGGGTGAAACCCCCACCCTTCCCATACAGGTGGAATACGAGAGCTTTGAAAGTTTAAAACAATCATTGGATAAGAGGAGACGTCAGGTGGCTACAAGTAACAAAGAAATATTCTTTTGTGTCCAGTTATGAGAAGGAATGCCATACGAATTGTCTTATCTAGTAGATGTTTGTGGCACTCACCACATGTTTTATGTTTCTTCCCAGAGATGATGTATCTCTGGCACTGAGAACATTGTCATTCACAGACTACCCTGACAAGCCAGATGCATACAAATGAAAAGAGAGTTCAATAAAAATCTACCTCTCAGGCTCAGATGCCTGAGTTCTTTGAAGGGAGAGAGGAGAATGAATTCCCATTGCATGTCAGGAGGGTTGGGCATCCCAGCACATAACAGCACAGGCCAAAGATTTCGGATAAAGAGCAAAGGGAAAGTTTTGAATTATTCCAGAACTCCTTCCACTACCTCACTTCCAGACAGATATGAAGTGACAACACCCTGAAACAAAGCAACACAACCGAGGAGAACATTATCAGATTATTCAGAACAATTCCCATTGTTAGTGACCCAGAATTCGTCACTTAGAACAACCTAGAATTGGGATCTCAGCGGGCGCTCAAAGCCACTTAACCCTTTCAGCGGTGTCCCCCACACCACTACCACAGAATGACTT
This sequence comes from Picathartes gymnocephalus, assembly GCA_013390045.1. Lineage (NCBI taxonomy): Eukaryota > Metazoa > Chordata > Aves > Passeriformes > Picathartidae > Picathartes > Picathartes gymnocephalus. Next base: position 361,083 of record WEKY01019604.1, on the reverse strand, counting down.
TTTCAAGCAGGAACATAAAAGAGAAACATCTCCTATCACATCTGGAGACAAATTAAAAGGAGGGAGTACTTGACTTTTACTAGACATAGCACATTCTCCAAGCAACATCACTATAATCCAAGCGTGTGGAAAAGCCAGTGATTACAGGCCTGCCAAATTATTTGGAATTGAATAGGATATCATATCGTGACAATGAGTGATAGTATAAAGCTCGAAGGCACAGAAAGAAATACTCTATGTTTCATGTAACTGGCAGGAACACATTCCACATTTCAGTGTTTTGGCAGGAGAATACAGGTTTGTTCTGGGGCTATATATTCAAACTCCTCATCAATTTAAAGATCCAAAGTATTGCTAATGCAACCTTAACATGAGGAGGACAGTTAGGAAATCTATCAATAATGTTATTTTTTTGCCATCTTTTTGCATAAGCACACACACCCACATTTTCTTTCAGTTAAACTTTCAGTTAGAATTCAATCTAAGGGAAAAAGAAACACTGAGGGACATTATTTTTTATTTTTAAAAGGCCAAGCACTAATGTGACAGTCTGTGAAGCACTAAGGTGAAGGCCAGCAAAATTGCAAGCAATGTTATTCAAAGCCAAAGGAGAAGACCACAGAAGAGAGCTGCAGCAAAAGCAGCCTGTAGTGATGCAGGAGAATGCTTGAAATAATCTACTTCTGGCAACAGCCTTCTCTCTGCACAAGACAGGGATTAAAACTGTGCTTCTGTGCTGCTGACCTGTTGGGTAACAGCCTTTGAATTCCAGTCAGGACACCTGGACTCCAGCACTGTGGTACATGTTACAAACCAGACTGGCTGACACAAATAGGATGCATTACCTCACCTCTTCCAAGGCGAGCAGCACAAAAATCTATGTTCCTGGGAGACTTGGAGTCAGCAGATGTATTCATGACCTACTTCTAGGGCACACACAGTCACAGCTGTGAGCTGAACACGCTCGTAGAGTGGCATGTTCTCTGCTGCACCTATTCTGCTATTTGGCCCTGGGAAACTTCGTTGGTGCTTAAAGTCAGTTCCTACCAATTTGGAGCCCAAAGCACATGCCTGAAAACCCTCCTCACTCCAAGTTAAACCAGAAATCCACAAGAGCTTTAGGTATAGTAGACAAGTTTCACACCGGCCATTCTCCCTATCAGAGATCAACCTGGATACAGTTGGATACTTGACACATGTTCCCTATTCACCTTCTAAATGGTTTCTAGTAGAAAAGAAGCTGGACCAGGAAAAACCGAGAACTTGCAGCAAGATCTCCCCTGATGAATCATTGTAGCTATGTAATAATGCTACAAGACAATTGCAAGAGGTGCAGTACTATGAGCTGAGCCCAAAAAAACTCCTAAAAGATGGAGTCTCTCAAGAAATGCCTCCCTATTCTCATAACTCTTTACCAGATGTCAATGTGCAGGTTGACTCTCACTTAAGTGTGCAGCAAGTACCTACACACAATAGACGTGGGTGCACAAGCCAGAGGAACAGTCACTTGACCCAAGCCATGGCAGCCACCGGCAACAGCTGCCAAAAGCACACCAGTTCCCTGTGACAGATGTATCTGTCACACTCCCCTGTCAACAGTTCATGAGAAATGAAGATTTTCATGGAGAGCAGCCAGAGTCACTCCATGTAGGACTGACTCTGGGTCATGTATTTCATTAAAGCAGTTCCTTGAGGAACCAGAAAATGGAGCAGAGAAGAATAGAAACTTCTTAAGAAAGATTAGTGCAAGAAGTTAAAATGCAAACACAGCACAAATACACAGCAAACTTCTGCTCCTCCGTTGGCACATGCTGCACTCACATGAGTTAGATCTTTCTTCACCCAAAATAAGTTGATGTGTAAATAAACAATGACAACAGGGACCACAAGTGCAAACAGTGACTGGCTAACAGCTTCCTCTAGTATTCTGCCATCTCACTTTGTGCATCAGTGTCACATTAAAGGCCTTCCTCAAAAAAATCCAGAAGATGCCACAACTGCCACTTTGCAGAGATTCATGGGAGACAGCTCATCACCTGCTCCTCACAGGAAGCCTGTGTGCACTACTCTCCTAAACCTCCTCCCAGAGGGAAAGTCCCCCTGTGGTAAGGAGAGTGGGAACAAACTGCTCTCTGTAAGGAGTGCCTTCATCTTCATATAACCTGTTAAGAGACTGCCTGACTTCAGCCACGGCATGTCTGGGGCACCTGCGGCCGTTTCAGATGTGGGGTACCGCGTCACACAGCAAACACAGACAAAAAGGGGATTGAGAAAAGAATTTCTGTGCAGATAGAGCAGAGCTGAGGGCCCCGTCTATTAATAAAGTGGCTGCTAGCCAGGGAGACTTCTGAGTCTTGAGCACTGCCTCGCTGCCTGCGGCTGGGGAATGATTGCAGCAGGCAATGCTCAGCCAGGACCCCCCAACAGATTTTATTTATGCATGTCTGCTTTCATCTCCCCCTCGTACACAATAGCCTAAACATTGTCTCCATTCCGAACCATACAACTTGCATATTTGCAAACATCTCTTCATCTTAAGACCACAGACAGACAGATTGGTCTTGGGTCATTAAATTCAGTCTTTTGTATGAAGTCTATTGTATGAATCAACTACCATATAATCCTCCCCGATTTTTATTTTCTTCAAAGAACAAATGAAAAACTGGTTTTGGTGTCAACAAACAATCCAAGAATCTGATTTCTTGGCTGTTTAGGAAACTCATGCATAACCTTTTGTCTTGGGCAAATATTCTTCATAGCTAACCAGCACATTCTTTTTCTTTTTCTGTTAATTTAGGCATAAAAACCCTTCCTTGGTTGGCCCCCTGCCCTTTCCTGATGCACAGATTCCAAATAGCTGCAACACCTCGTACTTAGGGAACTCCTCCATATCTGAGTGGCTGATCCCCTTAACCCAGCTGAGCACATTCATCTCTCCAAGAAGTTCATCCTTTTGAAATCAATAAGCTGAGCTGCAAGGATAGTTTTATTTACTCTTCCGTTTCATTTAAAAATTAATCAACTCATGGTCACTAGCCATTCTATAGCTTTCTAGTTTCTGCACCAAAAAGAAGCAGTACCAAAGCTGACTGAAGGAGGAAAAACAATCTCAAGAAATAATTCATCAGCCATTATTGCTAAGAGTTTCTTGTAGTTTTTCAATCTATACCTGAGAAATCAAATCCACCACAATCTCAATGCTAGAAACTCATAGCCAAAATTATTTTGATTATTTGTCCCATTTTCATCCATGCTACCCTTACCAGTTTCTTTACCAAAGTATAGCAATATTTCTACATACACAGACAAGGTTGTATTCTATCTTTGCCTTTCCTGAGCAAGCAATCACATTCAACAGTATATATGTTTCACCCTCCTTTCTTTTACCCCAAAATGCTCACTTTTGCAACTGGTATGATTAATTCAAGCTCCTACATTTTTTTACAGACTCACAACATTTTACATAAGTATATTTCAGCTGTCTCTAGCTGATCCAACTCCATATCCCAAACAGACCAGGCACTATTTTACCACATATCACCATGCAAATAAGCATCAATCCTTTCTTTCTCTCCTCTACCTGCTGACACATATCCATTACCATATGCTTATTTAGCTGACTTTCCTTCCTGAAACTATAGATATCTTTCCCTGCCTTCAGCACCCCAGTTTCTCTGTGATCACGTTTCTTCTTTAGCACCATTCTTCAGCTCTCAGTGTGGGCTACACCTCTCTTCTAGTAGGAGCTAGTTGCTCTTCTCTACTGACATCTCTTATTTCTTTCACTTTTTCAGCAAAACCAGCTTTTATTTTTAGGTCTCCTCCACTAGCAATCCCTTTCCCCCCCTAACCACATGAGTACAAATCCTTCACCCAAGGTGCACACCTACCCTTTGTAGTCTCCTGCTTGTTTGGAGAACTCCATCACACTGGCAGCCTCATTGCCTCTCTAACACATCAGCTGAAGACAATTGTCTCAGCTGCAGCTCCAGCCTACAAATCATCTCCCCCATGCTCTGCAGCTGTTCCAGGTCTGCATGGCCTCTGCCAGAGACCCTCAGTAGGATAATATCCATCCACAGTACCTTCCTCCAGTGACACCCCTGTGCTTCAGCAGCCTTTCAAGCATCCCAATAACCATTACCTTCCTCTCTTGAAAACAAAGGTACAGCCACATCACCCTCTTCCTCAACTACTGCTCCCATATTCACAAACCCTCAATGATCCCTGACTAGTCAGTCAAAGACATTTGCATAGGTCAGCTCCACCACTTAAATAAGCTCATGTCAGGAGCAAAAGTAGTCCCTCACTAGTAAGGCTGCTGTCCCTCTCCAAAGACTTGGCAGACAGACGTGTAACAATCCTGTCTAACCCCCTAAGCTAGGATGGTCTCCTTGTTCCCAAGAGCAAGCACCACACAGCCCCCTTCCCAACATTACACCACTTCCTAAACTGCTCGTTGGCTCCCATGGGCTGGAGAGCCTTCTACCTCCTACTGCCACAGAAAGGGCAAGCAAAGCTGAAGTTTGCTGGGACAATATATGGGAATGTTCAGTCCTTTCTCACAAGGAAGTATCTCTGTTTCACGAGGTGCTCCAGAGGCCCTTTGGACTGGGGGCAGGGAGTGAAGGGCTCAAAGAGGTGGCAGTACCCTCTGTGATAGGGACACCTCTTCCCTGAGCAAACAGCCACAAGTCTGATGCACACCATAGCTCTACGTGGCTTTCAGAGCTGCCCCTGTGAATGAATGAGGACAAGTGACACCAGCCCTACTTCCAGCTTCTAACAGCTGCTGTCTGTGGACCAGAGAACACCATCATCCAGCATGATCACCAGCTCAGACCTACTCCATCATCCAGCAGTTCAGAGTTAGACTAATTTTCTTATTTACAGAGATGAAGGAAAATTACTGTTTCCAGTTCCATGGTGTTCTTGACCGACATTCAGAATTCTATACTACCATCACAGTCAGTATTTATTTTGTAGTATCTCCAGACAGAAGAGGAGAAAGTGATACCCTGCCTCCAGATTCCTGGCATGGCCCTCCACTGTCAACAGCCCCTTTTCAAGATTTGGTTGAGTGTGGATGGGCACTTAGACAGCCCCAGTGAAGAAGTAACCATTGTGTTTATTGCAGAGGGAAGACCCAGGAAGGAACCAGAGGGGGGAAATGATGTGATTAAGAAAAACTCTGCAGTACAAAGATTTATGTGTTGGTCCAGTCTATAGAAATATTTCACTTCAGTCAATTCCAGAATCTTGCATTTCTGAATCCTGTAAAAGAATGAAGAGGTATACGAGAAGCAGGGGGGAAAAAATTAAGAAGAGGCAACACAGGTGAAGTAGTGAATGAATGGAACAAGTGAAAGAAAGAACCAGAAATGCTGAAAACATCTGAAAAGAGACCAGCCTCTCAACGCATCACAAAAAAATATATATCTTTTAAAGGATTTTTTAAAGTATAGCAGATCAGAATGAATGTAAGAGCTAACAAAAGCAGGCAGGTTTTAGGAGGAAGGTCACTATACCCTTGCTATCAATTAGGTGCAGACAAAATATCATTCTCCACTGATTTTTCTCAATTGACTCTAATGAAACTACTGATTCGGACTGCACTGTATCTACCTACTCTTCTTTATGGCAGAGAACTTAGAGCAAAGCTCTGTTGAAGTCAGTGGATATGTGCAGCTTGCTTTTACCCAGGTGTCCAGCCCAAGGCTTTCCCCTTGTATCTGGAAAGCTTCAACAATGTGCCACTGTTAATGGTGAAGGGGTAATGTGAGGAAATTTCCCCTTTTCTGGTATGGCTGGGCTTTGCCTGTTTTCTTCTCTACATCTGGGTAATTGCATTTCAAGTGAAGGCTTTCTAGCCAGCAAAAAGAGGCCCTGCAAAATGAGTTAAAGGAAACCACAAGTTTGGCATCAGAGCCAGCATCCTTCTCTGAATCCTCACGCCGAGTCTGGCTGTCTGAAAAGCTCTGCTTGAAAAGGAGCACAAGATTTTTTTTTGCATGTGTGTGACAACAGCTACAAATAGTTCCCTTTGGTACATTACATGCACACAAATCCATCTCTACTGACCCCCAGACATGTGAAAATAAAAGCCGTGATAATAATTCAACAAACACCTAGGCACTGAAGAAAGTGTGCAAGTCAGAGTAGCTCCTTGTCGAGACATGTACCCCTTTTATACACAAAGCTTTCACCTCAGGCAAAACTCGCCATCCAAACAGTGAGCACAGATGCAGCATCTGTGGACACCAGGCTGAATCCAGTCCCTGTGAACTCTGTTGCAGCACAACTCATGCTGCCCATGTGAAGCTTTCATCCTTCTGAATGTCAGAGGGGTTCAAAATGAGGCAGCTGCTACTGCCATAGGAAAGGACTTCAGCTTCCAGCTCTAACAATAGAGTCTTGTCCTTTCAGATCCATAGGCTCCAGGTTCAGTTCCCACAGATGATCCACCCAGAGTGGTTGTCAGAGCAACCCTGGCCTTAGAGGTAGAGACTTACTGGAAATGACTTTGTAATAATCTGAGCTCACTCGGGAGAGCAGTCCAAAGTTGTGCATACACAACCCTCTCCAGAGCGGAGCCAAACGATCGGAAATCCCACCTGGCCACCTATCTGCACAAGCCTTCACACAGAGCAGACACACAACCAAATTGTGTGTGATGAAGCAAGAAATCTTTCCTTGGCACCTTCTGCATCCTTCCTCCCTGCTTTCTTTACTTCTGAGGGAACACTGTGGTGGTGGAACCTGCCAGCCAAGTGGCATTGAGGTTTTGTGTTCATCCACACCAAGGGGAGCTGACACACGTGATCCTCTTCTACCAACATCCAACCTGTCCGAGTGGGGATAAGGGTGGGTGATCTCTAGGACAAGCTGGCCACTCAACTACCATAAAAGTAATGGAAGGAACTTCATGAGACAAACCAAGCCAACTCAGGAAACAAATGTCAACAAAACGAAAAAGACTGGGGTTAAAAATCACTTCAAAACCATGCTAGTGCTAAGTATGCTGTGTATTTACAGTGTATTTTAATCGCATAACTGATCAGTCCAGTGTAACATACACCGCATGTTAACATAGATGCAGCAGATAGAAACCCAGTCTGATTTCATACAGTAAAAATGCGTACATGCAAACAAATATATTGAATGCATTTCATACAAAGCATTTCTTCTTATAATTTTAAATACATATCTCAATTGTATTGCCCACTTTGGAGCCCACTTTATTGAATATTCTAGGATTGTCCCAAATCCCGCAAGGGTCAAGAGCTCGCGGACTTCAGTGGGTGTTGGGCCAAATCCTACAAGATCCAAATTCCTTTAAGGACCAGTGTTTCAGTGTGCTGGGTTTGCATTTTGTACAGAACGCACCAGGCTTACACCATCCTTACAGCGTAGCTACAACATAATGTTACAGCTGAACTGCCACACGCATAGACTGAGAAATTCAGCAGTGTGAGTGATGAGCAAGTCCAAAATAGAATGTAGCTATTGTCCACCTCTGCCAAGGCTCCTGTGAAGCATCACAGCGAACATTCAGTGAGTGTGTTTTGGCCCCTTCTTACCCATTCAAGTCATTAATCATTCCTCCTAATTATCTCAGTGTTATTTTGTGTTCCTCCCCCACCTACAGCGCCTGTGTGTTCGTGGTATCCATCTGTTGCTCCTAACCATACACTCGGACTGCAGGATCTCTGAGGAAAGGGCCATTTACTCATTGCATGTGCACAACACCTCATGCGCTTTAGCCTCAGCCACCAGCTGAGACACCTCACCTTATGCCTGGCCACAAACCAGACTAAGTCATGGTAATTGTGAGATATGCTGCGTGTGCCCAGAGACACACAGGCAAAAACCTGCCCATGTACAAGGCCACTGGAGGCAGGTACACCGGTGCCACCCGATATCGGGGAAGGAGGAAAGAGAGGGGCAAGATGAAAAGCTTTGAGTGCGAAATTTTAGCTGGAACTATTTCTGCCTGCTCACCCCCTCTAGCTGCAGCCCACAGCCTCGCAGCACCACACAGCACAGGAGCCTCTCGCCACACTCGAGCTGCAACTCAGGTGCCCAGGGCATGAAAACACCTTTCTTGAATTCAGCTGCAGCATGGTGCACAACGTAGGGGAATGTCTGAGGTGCTCTGGGGTCTGGTGTCAACACACACTGACACTTACATAGACTTCCACAGGAGCACAGTTAAGGAAATGTGTGCTTTTGCAAAGCTCACCACCACGTGGACTGGTGCATGGAAGGAAACAGCAATGTCAGTGAGACTGAATAAGTCTTCCCTGTCTTTAAGCTACTTCTCATTTCATAACTTCCTTTTTCTTTTTTGTTTTCTTTTTTTTTTCCTGTTGTTGTTGGATATAGTAAGAAATGGCTTGAAATGTTACTGAAATATATTTTCATTGAATCCGTACCTGAAATTGAACATTTAGCTGATGCATAGGTACCAAAGCAGGCAAAGACAAAGAGATCTTTTTCCTTATTTGTACTGCAGATCAAACTAAAGCTCCCCCCTGTGTCCTCTGCCAGGTCCCAAGACTTGCAAAGCCTAGGAAACAGAGAGCATCAATGAGGTTTAAGGCCTTTTGCAAACCCATGTGCACTGAAGGCATTCCCACAGCTAGGGCTAGGTGTGCCAGCTCCCTCCAAAATCCTGTGCTCTAAAACCAGCCGTATCTGGAACGTGCATGCTCAGAGCTGGTGGGAGAGGCTGTGATTCTGCAATTCAGCAATCGCTTGCAGAAGATGCATCTTCTCCCAGAAAAGGATGTTGAGACATTCTCCATCACTTTGTGGCACCATGTCCCCATGATGAAAAAGATGACTGGAGGGTCAGTTGGAAGGGACAAGGAATTGGTTGTTCCATGAATTGACTCCCTGCATGTTTTGGGAACAAACAGAGGACTTTACTTGGAAGAGCTGTCATTCTTCTGCCAATGCTGAAGATGGACCCAGGTACTTAGGGGAAAAGAAAAGGTCAGGACAAGGCCTATACAATGGGTATGTCTGGTACACTGCTAATGACTATCATCTGGGTGCAACAACGGTAGGATGAGAAACTATTTCTTAGTGTACACAGAGCAAACAAAGCCCCTTAAGCAAACATACCAGTAGAACAATTAGATGGTTAATCACAACGTTGGCCACAAGAGGTTTTCTCCATTTTTTCACATCAAAGGAGCAGTGATGAATAAACAGTGTTAATCTTCTGGAGAGATGAGTCAGCCCCCTGCCCACTCTGGGGTTATCCTCACAGTGCTACTGCTGTCCAGAGCACGAGAGTGTTCCCTGGGGAGAAGAAATGCTTCATTTAGCTTGCAGGGCTCCCCACCAGATCACACAGCACTGCTCTCCATGGCCTTCCTTCTAGCATTCCTGGGAAGGCATCATGCATGTGGATGGGGAGGGATCTCTGACTCTTCCTACACACAGTATTATCCAGCTCCAGGTGAAGATAACAGAGGAGAAGTCTTCTCTGGATGGCTCAGAGGCACTATGGTAAAGTTCAGAGATTTTGGAATCTCTAGTCAGCTTTATTGTAGGACAGGAGTAGGTTGAAAGACATCAGCATTCACCATGGAGTCCATGGGATGAATTGACCACCTCCTGCTTTTTATCCGAATCAGTTAAAGATGTACGGGGTTTGGGTGACAGAGCAGACCACAAAATGGAGACAGTCCCACCTTAATGTTTGTTACTAGCCCTGAAGAAATGTCCCCAGACCCAGGAGGAGGCAAGCTCAAGCAGCTGTGCACGAAGGGCACTTTGCACAAGTCCTGCCTAACTCTGGAGAGGGAAAAGTCAGATCACAAACATGCTGCAATCATCAAAGAGAGACAGGTCCTACTCTTCTTTCCATCATGAGGAACCCACGCTGGTCCATGGTCAGTATCAATCTCTGCCTTTCTCTCAAGGAAAGGAGGATACATCTGTGGGGAGGGTGACACCAGAAGCTCAGGCAGCAGCAGACAAACACACAACGTTGCTGTTGCCTGTCTCAGGTCACACACCGAAGAGCTGAGGAAAAGAGATGAGAGAAGAAAAGGGAAGGCCAAGAGGACCAACAGGTCAGCGTGTGTGTCTCTGGGAATTTAACAGGCAGGCATCCTTAAAGGTGAACACTTTTTCCCCCTCATACAGCCTTTGCTTCATGCTCTCACACAAGCAATAGTTATAGAACCTCCTGCTTGGGTTTGGTGAACTGCAACACTGGTGAGCACCTATGCAGTGTCTTTGTAAAGCTACTCCTACGTGCACCATCTACTGTGCCAAAGGCATTGCCACCAAGGTGACACACCCTCCTCCGTGCTGCTCCTGCACTGCCTGTCCTCAGGTGGTCCCACTCGGTCTAAGCTGTTCTACAGGGCACTGCCAACAAACCAGGTCCTCATCCAGTCTGTCCCACCACAGAACTGCCACAACCAGGGGAGAAGCACCAATTCACACCAGCTGCAATACTCGCCTGATGTTCTAATGCACTCTGTCCCTCTTGCTACCCACAATAACTGTGAGATAGACATTAGGTCTGCTGCAAATTTCCTCCCTGCCTCTGCTGTGAGGGCCCTCAGCTCCTCAGGGCATCATTACCTGGAATGCACTTGCTGAGCAGTGCACTCCAGAGGACACTGCACTGCAGTGACACTTGTTCCCCTTCAGCTGCTCTCATTCTCTTCCCAGGGCTTTTCTTTTTCTGCTGGATCTTCGGGAGGGAAGGAGCAGCCACAGAAGAGCTGGCTCTGCTCAGCAGGGCCTCTGCTCATTTCCTGAGCACTGTTTGACACGTTCCGTTTGTGACCAAACTTGGGCTGGGATCCCAGCTGATATTTTAACTTCAGCCTCAATAGATTTCAAACTTCAGCCACTGTAAATCATTCCCTGACATGCACTCTGCCTGCATTTTGGCACTTCTGCTTGTGTATGGTGTTTTTTGTTTTTTTTTTTTTTCCTTAAGTTTCTTAGTGTTCTCTATGTCAGCTGTCAAGAAGAAGATGGCATCTTGGTGAAACTGCCTGATCCTTGGTGAAGTCTGGAGACACCAGATTGGTTTGACAATTCCCCGCATAATAACAATCACATTCTCTACTTAACGAGAGACAGATAAAGTGGTGTGCCATGTTCTTGGAGATGTTTACAGGACAGAAAATACTGGAACAACCACAAGGCTTCAAACCAGGGAGCGATCAACATGAGGAACCTGGTTTCAACAGTCATCAAGACCAGAAACTAAGCAGTCTGTAAACAAAAAGGGAAGTAAAAATCCTCTGTTCTGGTAGTCAATAAGAAATTTCACCCTCTCAGGCTGCTTATTTCTAAGTCTTCTGAGAGTTGACTTATGCCTTAAGACATCAGAATTCCTCACTGAGCCTTGCAAAGCACTTAATAAGCATTTATTTAGCTTATGCTTATTTTTATGTACACAATCAGCTCCACTGGGAAAATTAGCGTGTTAAAAGTTTATCAGTTCATTGCTAAGAAACCACCCCATCTGGATTCTGCTTAAAAAGTGACAGAGATCTTGCACTTTCCTCTGTGTTTTTGTGCTTCTATCATGCCTGCCAGACAAGAAGGAATCCTCCCATATAAAGTACAGATGGATACAGACCGCCTGGTCTCAGCCTTTAGGTTCCCCCACGGTGCGGGTGACAACACTGGGGAACACAGCACAGAAGAAGTTAATTGGCATTAGCCTTCCCCTCGCAACCACCTTTCCTGGCCATCATAAGGAGGATTAGAGTCTCTGGAAACAAGGATTCCGCAGCAAAAAGCAATCAAAACTGCTGCACATGCCTTTCATTGGGTATCATCCATCCCACTGCCTTAACCTTTCATCAGGGCTCCTTTCACAGCATATAAGAGTTATGCAGACATCTGAGGCCTCCTTCCAGGCTCTCCCTTCTCCTGGGGCTTGATCTGAGGGCAAAGAGTAGAAATTCAAAACAAACAGTAAACAAAACCCAAGCTCTCCTAAGTGTAAACTACACATTTGTTTGGAAGCTTCTTGACTAATTTTACTCGCTGTTTCCTGCTCACTCTGGAATTTCTCTTTCCTTCTTTTTTCTTCCTCCCCTGACTTGGTTACAAGAAAAACAAAAGAGAGTGGGGGAACCCAGAAAAACATTAAAGAAAAAGAAAAAAAACACTCCCTCAAGAATCTCTTGTCCTATGTCAGGGACCTGCCCAGCTCTGTAACAGTAGAGTTAAAGGACACATTCAGGGTAGTATTTTCTCCTCCTGCTTGTCCATCACGTGCCTGATGGCAAACCCCTTCAAACATTGCTGCTTCCTCCAGATTGAGAAGGTAGATCTGTTTATGGATGGCCCAAACATCTGTAGGACTTGGCTCCAAGTCAAGGTCTGATCTGAGCTATCCTAGAAATTCCAGTTTTGTCTGGCCCAGAAGTTGTTGGCCATCTGCAGAATGGAAATATGAGTGGAAACCTGTCATCACAAGATAGGGGGAATTGGATTGAATTGTAGGCAGGCTACTTTAAGCTCTTCAGGATGCTTCCCAACTGACAGAAAACTAGCTTAGCTGCAAGAATCAGTAACACCAGGTTGGGTTCACATCATCCAAGATTCTAGCCTTCCTCAGAAAAGTTCATGGCATTCCAGGGTCTAATGGACAGCTGAGAGAAAACCTGCCATTTATTAAGACTCAATAGTTTTATGCTTTCAGCTTAGAGTGTGAGGATAACCCATGAGAGAGCTCCAAGAAGGCTTCCAACAAGCTCAAATTCCCAACACCTGTACCAAGCAAATCATATGGGCACTCAAATCCTGTTGTGCTCACTGAGTCTCCAGCAGAGAGCAAATAGATTCTCTTCCCCAGAAACTGTGAAAAATCCAATTTACAGGACATTTCTTTGTACATCAAAAAGAAGCAAAGAAATACAGAACCTCTGCTCTTGTATCAGCAGCGTGACTTGAGGGTCTATCAAACAGTCTCTGCCCCATGATATGAACCATTTCCTGAGGGGGATTGTAGAGGAGAAAGGAAGGCTTCTGAGGAAGTTATTTTTAAGACAGGACAGCGCCAATCACATTGTGTTACTTCCAGTTTCAGTCAAAGTGTTTTGGTGTCACCTTTTTCGTATCTCCTCAAGTTTGTACTGTCCCAGGTGAAGCTGTCACAACCTTCATGTCTCCTAATCCACATTTTTCCATAATGGGAAGGATTATTTGAATGAGGATTCTCTGATACTAAAGAAAATCTCTATGGTCGGACTTCTTTAAAACAAATAAACAACAAAGGAACTAACCATACAAGGTGACTCTCCATGCGTGTTATAGTTGTTTGCACAGTTAAGACATCATTGACATACAGAGTCAGGAAGAAAGGTGCCTGTCACTGAGCTGTCATTGAAGTGAAAGCACAGACAGAGCCAGCAGTGTTGCAAATTAAGGGAAATAGAGTGTGCAATGATTTTTTTCAAGGAGCGACAGGCAAGCCAGCAGCATATCAATGCCACTCTCATAGGCCTTCCAGGATGTCCTTTACTACATATTTCTGTGTCAATAGCTTCTTTCAAAGTTTGGTCACCAACGAAGAGATGCAACTGTTTGGTCTGCCCTGGCATTATATTTCTTGCAGCTTCTGGAAGAGAGTCCTAACTGAGATCTTTAAAATACCTAGGCCTTGCAGAAGTTATCATAAGCTGTTAGTCATTATCCCTGATTCATCAGCAAGGAAACTGAGGCAGCAGGAGGTAATATACAACACAGTGGTAGACGAGAAGAGAATGTCTTGCCCCAGACTTCCAGCCGTTTGGCTTTGCCTACCAGACAACGTTGGATCCTGGGTAAATAATGGAGCTGTCACACCCAAATGTTATTTTTAAACTGCGGGTATTGGGTTTGGCACAAACTCCAGCAAAGCACAGCACGACCAAGGGAGTCCTGAGGAACAAGTGCCCTGCACAGATGGAGCTGCTTTGGGGAAACCTTGTTGTTCCGCGGCATTTATGCAATCAGTTGAATGGGAGCCCAGGCCCCAGCCTGTCAGCGGCACAAGAGCACAGGGAGAGCCTAAACGGGAAGGACATGGCAGGACGGAGCAGTTGGCTCCACCAGCTGCCACCTCCTCCACCCTGGTGCCCTGGCCCGGGCCGCGCCAGTCAAATCCATAGGGGGGCAGCAAACCCTTTGCAGTCATGGGACTACATTCCCAAAATGAGCCTCTTCCACACTCGGTCCCTGTGCAGCGGGAGAGCCACACGCACACAGCACCCTTTGGGAGGTCAGCATGGACTCTGCAAACTCGGGGGAAGGATGATGGGCCTCCAAAGTCTCTTTGAACTGGACCTGGGTGGCCGGTTCTGCTCAGCAACCCAGCTAGGGGCACACAATCTGTGCCTGAGCCCATCAGTAGGGCTGGCAGGGCTCTGGAAAAGCAGGCAACACATAGCTAATTTCAGGTTTTGATATGAAAACCTACACTTCCATCTAAGACTGCCAGAACCCTTTTGTGGATCAATGGATGCAGACTCACTTTAGAGATTTGGGTCATACAGGGTCCAAGATGCTTGATGCTTTTATAATTTCACTGGTATGTAACAGCACAAGGACCAGCCACACTGGCTCAGCACAGAAGTCCCTCTAGCTACATATCCAGCTTCCATGGTGGTCAACAACATGAGTGGAGGAAAGAGCATAAGAAAAAAGCACACATGGACTTACTCTACCCCCAGGATGCTCCCCTGCCTCCAGAGGTACACAAGTCAATTTTCCGGTACCCCATGTCCTCATTCTTCCCTCTCACAGCTGCAGCTTTGGCACAAAGCAAACCTGAGTTTAAGAAAGGGGCCAGAACTTACATTTAGTCTGTTCACGTAGACAGAGCTCAGATGCAGAAGTAGGTGAAATTGTTCCCCAACGAACACGAACCCCTTGTCAATTATAACTTATTAGCCCTGTAGTGACCCTGAATCTCAGGGCACCAACTTTGCTTTGAAATCCACACTAACTCTGTCCACCCGCTCTCTTCTCCCTCTCTCAGATTTCTGGTCGAGCACCTCTAAAATCTTACATTCATGCTATACTCATTTACCAAAAAAACTGAGATCGATTTGCTCTCTGGGCAGCTCAGGAAGCACAGACTAGAAAGGCACACAGGTGACTTACCCAATATCCCATAGGCAGCCAGTGGTGAAGCTGGGATTAGCTCAGGCATTTTCCACTTCTCCCCTCCCAAACTCCAGCCCTTTCCTGCTTGATTTTGCATTCTCCACCCAGCTGTCTTTACTGAACAGTGCCTTTGAGGCAGCTGTCAGGTTTGGATGAGCGTCTCCACTTCATCGAATGGGCTGTCCTCCTTTGTGCTGTCCCTGTGTGCTGTTAACCCTGATTTCCCACTGGAATGAATGAAGAAAAACAAGACAGATAGCTCCATGGCAGCTGGATAGGAGTTCACTTCTCCCTGTCCCTACAGGAGACAATTTTCTCCTCCTTTTCCCTTCTCCACTAAGAGCTTTTCTAGAGACCCTTTTGTCTTCAGCTCCCTTCAGGGAAAAAAAAAAAAAAAAAAAAAATCCTTCTTTTCCCTCTATCCTTCTTAAAAAAGAGCTAGGACTTCCAGGTCCTAATCCTTCCAACAAGCTTCAGACACAGTGTTAACCCTAGAGAGTGGTGGACAGGTGACAAACAGGTCAGCCCTTGTTTCTACTTTCCTCCTTAGTGGGAAAGGAATAAAAACTTTAAAAATCAGTTCCACTGATTCCTTTAAAGCTGCTCCATCTCAAAACAGACATTTCCCCTTCCTCAGCACCTGAGCATCCTCTCTGCTTGCCTCCACTAATAACATCCCAGACTAAACAACTCCATCCCCCTTTCACTGGCTCACCTGCCTGAGCTCAAGGAAGAGACACCAGTTGCTAAGCTGTACAGGGCAGAAAAGAATCACAAAAGAATCCTGGGAAGTGAAAAGAAAGGAAAAGGAAGAGGATTTGGTAGCAGGTTAAGAAATGGACCTGCATGTGCAGGGAGATGCAACCCTAACAGAAGGAGGCCTTATAAAAAGATCTCAACCATGCTGGCTCTTGGCAGAGGGGTGCCTGCCATCCCCAGATTTATCTCAATGTCTCTGCAGCAGCAACCTATTCAGCCACCTCTCTCTCTCCCTTTACCTTACAACAGAGTAGCATCCTTCCCCCAGGATCCCAAACAGTGAGGTTTTAAAAGCCTTCTGTCAGGCCCAGCTGTCAAATGCCCAGGACAAATGTAGAAACAGAGGGGAGACTGCCTGATCCTAACACAAACCTCTGCAATTGGTGCTGCAGTGTGTCAGACCAAATGACTTTATGATCACTTCTGGCCATGAGGATCCAAGCACAGAGGGAAGTGATGGGAATCCATGCAGGAAGCCCACAAATCATTTACCTGAAGATCCCCAACTTGCAATTCCCCAAAACTTCACAAGCAGAAAACTGTTCTGAGAAATATTAAAACAACACAGCCTGAGTTCTGAGGTTTAAATAGCAAAGGTAGGGCTAGATAAAATTTCCCTTGGTGTTATTCAGTGTGGCGAAGAGTAAGGCTAACTACCTGGTGGATGGAGGGGAAAACAGCCTCCAGAACTCAACTGCAACAAAACCTGGGGTTGGATCCAAGAGGAGGACTGTACAGAGTCCTGTGCAGGAAAGGAAGTTTTATCAAGGTCTTTTCCGTCTGCTCAGAAGCCGGTTTCAATTAAAGAAAGAATCGCCACCAGTTCCCTTGCCTTTCCCCAGTAACACATAACACACCACCATCCCTGTTTCCTTCCCTGCCAGTTTGCTCTAATAAAAAGCAGAATTGTGCCTGAAAAGCATGTTGCACAAAGATGGCCCTGCCAAGCAGTCCAAGAGATGCACTCACCAGCAGCCACTCAGATACACGCGTACCCAAACCCCTTGCTCGCCTGTAAACAAGACAGATGGCTTTCTTAGCTGCTGTATAGGAATTTCAAGCTGCTGTAGGAGAACCCTCTCCCCTCCTGGGATTTAGTGCTGTGTGTGAGGTGATCTGGAAGGGCAGCCTTGCAGAACTACCTGTCTGCAAATCTGAGGTCATGACACCCCCTGGTCTGTGGAAGCTTTGCATGGATGCCAGTGTTTTAATTTCAGACTCTAATGGTCTTCACCTGAACGACCATGCAGGTCAGCACCAAGCAGAGGTCACCTCATTCATGTGACACCTGGCAGAGCCACCGCAGTATTAGAACAACATCTCAAATGGTGCAGCAAGACCTTGCCATCATATGAAGGAGGCTTACTTAAGTTAAGCACTTAAAATGTCATGCTTCTCAGACAACAGCTATTTAACACATTTATTATACCAAGAATTACAAAGGGGCTGAAAGGACAGTGAGGGATGGTTTCCTCCAGGGCTCTCCTGAGTAACTACCAGCAGAAAGGCTTTGACAGAATCAGATAGAGGAAAAGCCTTGACAACAGCCACTTCCACCATGCTACAAGTTTTCAGCCCAGGGTGTAACATTTGAAAACCATTCAGCAGCATCTACCAGGGAGAAAAGAGGAATTAATTCTGCTGAATCCAGACCCAATGCCACTGTAATGCATGACAGCAAACCAACGAGGCAGAGAACAGCCTCTAAATTATTTGTAGCAATATGGGACACAAACATGAAGCAAGACAAGCAAGTGGCAGGAGACCTCCCTGGTGAGGAACACCTGCAGCAGGAAAACTTGGCAGGACAATGAGTGCTCCCGCCCCAGGTGGGCAGAGGGAGAGGAGAGGACTGTGAGTCACGCACACTCCCAAGCACTGCTGCCAGCCCAAAGCAATCTGCTCTCTCCAGTCACCAGTGGGGCTAGAGCCACTTCAGCAATGCAGAATAGATGCTCCAGGGGCACACGCCAGCTGCACAGCACACGGACAGACTCACAAAACCTGCATCCTCTCACTCAGGGCAGCCAGCAGCTCCTTGTCCCTCAAGGGCCACCAGCATAAAAGTAGCTGCCCATCACCCGTCAGTGGAGATGATGGCTAGGAGAGGCAGAGGCTTGCGTGCAATGTAATGGAAGTGCTAGGCAACACCAAAACCAACCTAAAATAAAGAATCATCAGACAATTTGCTCTGATCTATTCTCCTGCCCTGGACCTCAAACCCATGGCAGGCATAGCCGTGGCCAGCTGAAGGCTAAGAGAGGAAGGTTAGGGCAGCCCAACTGCAGAAGCTGTGGGGAATCAGAGCAGCCTGAGAAGTTGTCCCATCTTTCCCTCCAATCCTTTCTCACTTCTCTGCCCCCTCCTCATCAGGAAGCATAACTCAGTGATCAGGAACAGATCAAAGCTCTCCGTCCAGCAAGCCAGTTCTCGTCCCATGGGACAAGCCCCAAGGCACACTGCAAAGGGCACTTTTCCCCTCCAGCCACCCTCTACTGCAAGCAGGCAGAAACACTGGCTCTTCCTGCTCTTTCATCTCCCTGTTTGATTTTCCTTGCTCTGGTTCTCAGAGCCTGAAGTCACTGGATGGTTTGTTAAAAGAGAGGGAAAACAAGCCATCCCAATGCTTGAATAGATTTACAGTGAGATTCCCTTGAGGAAAGCATGACTGAACATAACAGGAAAGGTTCTCCCCTGAGAGGCTTTTTAATCTAGCTTTGAAACATAGGTGAGGGTTATATTCTAAGTTTTATTATACTGCCTATAGCAAGGCATGTTCTAGGGAGCAATCTAGGTATTTTATAGGTGCCTGGTCAGCACTGCCAGTTCCACCAAAACAAATGTCACAAGACACACTCAAAACATTGAGAGACCAGCTTTAAATAATCACAAGCCCTTTATTATTTAAAAACCCAGAAGACAGACCTTCCTTTCTTTGCCATCTGTTTTTCTGAGGTTTTAAGATTTATGCCATCAAACTCTGCGTGTATAAAGGCGCGGTTTGGTTGCTTTTTTTTCTGAACTCAAATGTACAGATCTCATATAAATCCTTTGACCCCAGGACCTTAGTCTTTGGAGAAGAAAAAACATCAAATACAGGAAGATTGCCCCAGAACTGACAACCCTTGTTGCTAGTTTCCTTCCCAATAAATTTTTTTGCATCTTTCTGACAGCAGGTCACAGGTTGCTCTAATCATACAGCCACAGCTATCTAGGAGGGGAGAGCATCTGGGACAAGGTTTTGAAGAGGAGCACTCATGGACATACATCAGAATAGCAAAGTTGACATGTTCACCCAAAGGGTATCTCTCCTTCTGCTATTTCAAGACACATCATGCATGATAAGATTATGTACACTGCATACATCCCCTTAGTATTTGGGTGTGCCTAATTTCCTCTCAACATTGCAATGGCACTACTGATAACAGGAGAAATCAAGCTGGACTCTGCTCTCGCTTCTGGTACTGTCCTACCAGAGAGCTCCACAAATTGTCCAGCCTTACACTGGTACAATGAGCATAAAATCCACACTGCCCTGCATAACACTGCTAAATCTGGCCACAAACAGGACATCCACATGCCTTAAACAGGATTAAGTGTTGCCTAAACTTTGCAGTCCATCTTCAGAAATCTAGAGGCAAGGGTTGCGGCAAGACCTAGACAGCACAAAGCAGACACGTAATACTGTTTTGCTCCATAGGTTGAGGATCCTCCCAAAAAACAGAAACAAACAAGGCACAGAGTCACTGTGACACCTAAACTTAGTATCAGCCACAGAAAAGAAGCTGTGGCTGAACTGCTTTTTATTTCGCTTTGATCTGTGTCTGACTCTCCAGGAGTCACCAGTAACCAGTTATAATAAGCTTTAGGCTGCTCTGATTTATTCTGAGAGCTGAAGCCAGGTGCAAGGAAGTTCAACAACCAGCATTTCTTGGCTTTCATTGAGGGGAGCAACACACTAAACATTACAAATTCCCAGTGTGGCATACTTTGGGCTTTGATACAATGGGCAAAGACAACATATTCAGAAAGCATGTAAAAACGAATCAGACTTTTTGCAAGTAGGATACACTAATTGGTTCTTGAGAGTACTTTTTCTAGCTGCAAATCCTGACCCTGAAGCAGCACTCAAATCATGCTGTGGCATTAGCAACAGAAAAGTAAAAAACACTGATGAAATTAATGGTAGAAAACAATAACCTTGATGACTTTCAAAAGGAAGAGAATGAAGTGGCGATTCCCCATCTATTTTCAATTTCCTGACATGACATGCAAAAATATGGGTAACCCAAAGTTTGATTCAGAGAGCAGAACTGCACAAGTTATTCTTTATCAGCAGGACTGATTGGAAATTCAGCCACTAGCTGGGCTTTTTCTTACACTTAAAAATTGATCACAAATGGATCCTAATCCTTCCCAAGTAAATCTACAAATTTCAAAACTATATCCCTGCAGGTTAGGAAGTCCACAAATATAATGGGTCAGCATCACCTAACTCCCTTTGACTTCTTTGAATAACTCAGCCTTCAGCAGCCCATTGAACAAACCCAGCTGCTCTCTTGGAGCTACTCACGTGCTTTTTTTACTTGGATTTTTACCTTTTGCTATTCAGGGCATGTGACTGCTCACCTGCACTACATGGTTTGATTCTACAGTGCAAATGGGTGACCAAATACTTTTAATATAAGAGAACAAGCAAGGCTGAATGATTAAGTCATCACAGTTCACTTTTTTTTGGACAAAACAAGCTTTTGTGCTAAAGTTTGCGAAGCCTTTTAGATTCATAAACATTTTCCTCGCTGCCCAAAGGTCATCTGCATACTCATAAATAACCAATCATATAACTCCTTGGAGACCAGAAAAGCCAAGTCAAATTGAGAGTTTGCCAACACATCCACAATACTGTTTACTCCATTAGTGCACCAAACCCTGCAATGGAGCACTTGACTCTGTCCCTTCCAAATTAAATGAAAGGAGAAAAAAAAAAAAAAGCAGCAAGAGAAACCAAAATCCATCTGAATGAGTCAGAACACCATGTGATGGCTGTCCCCTTGCAGACCACTCTGCAGCATGTGCTTCCACCAGCCTGTACATGAGATGTCAAACCATTCTGTCTATATAAACCCACTTTGTTATAAATACTAGCATCCCATCCCAGTGGATTTGAGGTTGATTTTTTTTTTTAAAGTTTTAATTCAAGCCTAGCTACATCAAAACATCAATGCTACAATATTTCAGAAGCAAGGGGGTTTGATTTCAAGCACGCCAAAAGACAGAGGGAGGGATATAGTAAAGGGGAACAGCTAAATCTTTTCGCTTTCTCTCCTCAGCACCCTTGCGAAATCTTTCTCCAAAACATCAGAATGAAGTCAAGTTTCCATGTTTTAAACAAACCATGGTATGTTATTGTACTACACTTCTGCAACAGGGAATATAGGTCAAGAACTTTTGGACTTTTCAGATTTTAAGGTATACGAACTCTGGCATCATTGCTATCTGTACTTTTCCTTTCTTCCCCCCTTCTTTTTTCTCTCCATCCCTGTTTTTTTCCCCTCCCTCCTTCCTTTTTCATCTCCCTATCCTATCCTAGCACTGGAAAGCTGCTACAAGATGCAGTTTCAAATCTCCCCAAAATCTCCCTTATGTTTATCGACACATTTTCCACTCCCGGGTTTTCAGCCAGTGGGATACAAGTATCCAAAAAAATGCATATGTGTGTGCAGATGAGCATGCATAAATGTCTGCACGCACACGTAGTGCATGAAAAACACATGAAAAGCGTATTTGCGTGCATGTCCTTATGCTTGCAGGTTATTTTTTCTTTCCCTTCTGCAGCCTTAGGGAAATTTGCAGGCTGGCTCCGTGCATTAGGAAGCATGTCAGGATGAATAATGGGGGCAGGCGGCTCTGCCAGCGGGTCGGGGAACAGCAAGTGCGTAAAAAGGCAGGACTGTCCAAGAAGCACACGCAATATCGGCTGGGGTTCGAAACGTGCGGCCAGACTGACACCAGGATCGAGTCTGTAGGCTCCGAGGCCAGGAGAAGCACGTTGCCCATTTCTGCTGACCCCTTGCAAGGGTGTGAATTACAGATTGCCACCCAGGAATACCAGTAAGTTTTTCCCAGCAACTCCAAGTACAAAAGCACTTAAGCAGATGTTTAAAATCAAGTTGTACCTCAGACCTTTTAACAGGCTGCACTTGGTCTCATTGAGCTGGACAATAAGGACAGGTCTTCTGCTTGTAAAACCCCCTTGATTTTAACTGTTCACTTGATAATCATTTGGATGAAGACCCACGCACAATGTTGACACCCAACACAGGGCTATCAGCTGGAAAAGAATGATTGTGCCCTAGTAAAGAGGTGACGGGCTCTTCCTGAGACTCTCAAGGGCATTTTTCCTGGAAATCATTTTCATACATACCTTTACTCCAGTTAATGAAAGATGAACACGGTTCACTCAACATTTCAAATCATTTGAACAGCATATGTTTGAGAGTTCAGCATAAACCTTCTCAGTCCCAAAGTCTGCACATGAAAGGCTGGAAAAAGCAATAGAGAAAAACAAGGAAAGGTTAGTACAAGAAATAGAGCAGAGAGAAAAATCCAGATGAAAATATACATTCAGTCTGTACAGTATTATACCCACAAAGAATGCTATATGCCAAGAGCTAGAAGTCCCATAAGTGCCAAAATCCAGGTTATTCACATAGCAGTAACTGGTTCCCCTCAACATGGTGGTTGTGACACACCCAGTTTTTTTCTACAGGACATCCCCGATCATTCTTCCATGGTGCCCACTCAAGTCCAAATTTTTCTGCCTGTCTCCCACAGCCTTTGCCTCAGTCTGTGCAGTTGCCTCCACAACTTAGTTTCTCATCCTCTAGGACCTGGTCTTTCTTGAATTTTGAAACTCTGCTTACCATCCTGAAGTCCCTTGCCCCATCAACAGCCTCAGTTGCCCTCCCTTCTCACATGTGCACTCCCCCATCTCATTTTCTATCTGTACAGGTCCTTTCCCAGTATCAGTGTCCTCTTCCCTTCTGACTTCCAGTAGCATTTCAAGTCCCAGGCCTCCTGCTGGTCCTCAGTTCTCCCTTTGTCTTCCCATGCCACACTTGTTGCGTCCAGCTGCTCCCTTTGCTGCCCTCTCCACCACATTCAGCTCCCAGCATTCCTTCTGCGTTTGAAGTCTGATAGCACACCTCCCCCCTGCCTCCTGGGCACCGCCAGAACTGAAGCCACCAAGACTGCAGGAAAGACAGACTGCTTTTTCACCACCTCCCTAGAATCATGGTGCCAGGAGAGTCATAAGGAAGGTTCAGGGATGAAATATACTCTCTTACTTTTGGGATAAGTGATGCACTATTCAAGTGGACTCAAAGCATTTACCAGACTCTCACCACCACGAGGAGACTGAGATATATTTTTGGGTTTCTTTTCTCCAGAATATATAACACAGCTGAAAACAATCAGCTTTTCATAGGAAAAACAGCAGGCTCTTCCTCAGTCTCAGAGGGTTGAACTCATCTGTCTAAAAATGAAGAGTATGTTTCAAACAATTTTTCTTAACTACCTCTGTCATGAACCCCCAGGATGCAATTCATTTCACTACTATTAGGTACCCATATTCAGACTGGTTGATTGAACACCCTCATCTTTCTCTACAGAGGATGGAGAAAGCTTAGTTCAGACAAATTACCTGGGATGAATGCCTAACAAACAGCCAGCACTAAAAAAAGAGGTCACCTCCTAGTGATTCCTCAATGACATCTCAGACTCATTCAGAAAGAAGAAATCAGCTGCCTCAGTGAAGTAAAAAAAAAAAAATCTTGCATTTTGTCTTTTTTCAAACACAGAAGGAAAAATAATGGAATTTTCTCCTCATCTTGTTCCTGGAAATGAGTGAAACATTTCAGATTACACCACCCCAAGAAAAATCTATCCTGAGTCACACGTGCAGCACCGTAAATGACAGCGAGAACAGTTTGAGATTGGCAAAATCATGAGCAAATGAACACAGGGTCTTATGGTAAGTGTTCAACAATCTCCCAAGAGATACTAGTCCCATTTACACCTCAAGTAGGATACAAGGAGGCAACACTCCCTTGCTTTGATTTGCAGTTCTTCTTCAATGTCACCTCCGTATCTCTTCAGAGAGAAGGTGGTGTGAAGACGGTTGTATCTTCCTTTAAATGTCCCTTTTGAGAGGGGGATGGAGAAGAGAAAGGGGAGGCAGAGTAGCTAAAAAACTTGGAATTCAGTTACAGGAAAAAATGTGCCTGAAAAGCGACTTTCCAAAGCCAAGAGCTTCACAGGATTCAACAGTTCTTCCAGGGCTATAGAATATACAGATACATATCACTCAGAGTAACATTCTGCAGGCACCAGACTCCACCAAACTATCAGGCAGGCTTTCCAACAATTAATGAGGAAGCTGTCAAATATTTAAAACAGAGCACAGCAACTCTTTCCAACACAGCCTGCAGAGGTTCACAGCACATCTGCATATTTCGGGAGAGGGAAAAGAGTGAATTTTGTTTCTTAAATGAAACTAAAAGATAGTAGGACCAAGGAAACAACATTCCTCCTTACTCCATTCTGAGCTAGGCCAGTACAGTAACAAAATGCAGCACTGCAGGCCCACCCCTGCCTTCAGCTTCACCAGGAGACGAGTTGTAGCCTTAACCCCAGGTTTTTTGTTGACAATGGCTTTGCCAGATATTGGCCTTACTCTGCAGCACTTTGGCCCATTGGCAAAATGAGCACTAGCCAGGAGAAACTATGGGAAACCTACTCCTAGAATCAATTCAAAAGAGGCAAAGCGCAAGAAGGAGCCCACTTTGCTGCCTTTCTGCGCACGAAGATGGCACCAGCGATACCCCAGAAAAACACCCAGTCCTATCCCCGTCTTCAGTGTGTATCCATCCCTTGATACCAGTAGGAAATGTAAAGTCCACAACACACTGGGCATTTCTGCATGGTACCAGATGATATCAGACAGCTTTACACATGCCTTGCCAATGCAGGACAGCCCTGGCCTTCAAAAGCACCTGTCTACAAGCTGCTCTGGCAGCCAAGACTCAGTTCCCAGCCTTCTTAGCTCTTCTTACACCCACAGTTGGTCTCTTTCAGTAGGAAGGCCTCCTCTATAAGAAGGGACACCCAACATTACAGGAGAAAGTAGAGATCCCAGGAAATCCTTAGCTGCTGGCTCATGGCAGGTTTGAAACAGTTCTGCTTCACAGTAACAGAGCAAGACAACAGGTGTGTGGGTAAAAATGCAGAGAGCTGTGTTGGGTGGAAGCAGTAGATGCCAGGGAGTGGGAAACACCCACCAACGTGACTTGCAACTAGTGAAAAATCTTTGGATATAACCCTTGCCAAGAAACCCCTCTTGGAGGAATAAACCTGTTCTCTTAGCAGCCATCCCCTAGCAGCCTGGGCTCTACACTCTGTGGCTGGTCCAAAGCATTTGCCTTGGAAGATGTGGCCTTTGACAATCAAATTACCAGACACTTCAGGTTTTATTGCAAGCCCTCCTGTCTTGGAAAGAGCTAATGAAGATCCCACTGTGCTCCTGGGCCTGTGAACTCTAACACCTCATGCCTGTGGCTTGGTGGAATGTAGGTCTGCTTATAGCAGCCACACTTTGCAGCCTCACCCCACCTGCTCTGTAATCCCTCCAGCCTCCAGAGGAACCCTCTTTCTGACTCACAGCAGACACTTCTTTTTCTCATCTCTCTCTCTTTTCCCCTGCTGACTAACATTCAGAAAAGGGGTTTTAACTCCCAGAAAATAGACAGGGCATTTCCCAAGGGCTGCCAGCTGCAAGCATGGGATACTCCCATTCCTGACTCGACAGCTGGTGACAAGGTGTGGATGTGTGGGGATAGGGTGGAAATCACCAGAATGCCACAGCTGCTCCTCAGACAGTGGAGCAAGCTTTCACAGGCTGTGCTGGGGAGGCACATGCAGGTGCACATGGTGGGATCTGGGACCTGACCAACACCTCACAGGGCCCCCAAGACAGTGTCTCCTGATCATAGCTTTCATGGTACCCACTCCAGAGCAGCACTGTCCATCCTCTTCTCAGCTCTGCTGGCCAGTTTTCTCCCTGGCTTTGGAAGACATGTAAAAAGGCTAGATCACCACTTACCTTGCTCAAAGGCACTGGTCGCTCACCTAAAGGTAAGCCCAGATATCCCTTCACCATGCTCTTAGAGTTGTCTGGAAGCAAAGAGTCACATGCTATGTCTAAGTCCTACTTTTTGACATCTTCAAGGCTTCCCCTCCCAGATCTGCTCTGGTTTTTATGTCCTTCTATGCTTCCCTGAAAGGAATTGTCATTATGCAAGACCAGGGGGCTGTGGGAAAAGCCAACACACTCATTTTAAAAGGCAAGAGCATCTTTAGGATGTCGGGTTTTTGGTAATCACTCCAAGCTCCCCTTTGTATGAACTCTGGCTCAGAGCCTCCAGGACCTTCTTCATCCTCCAGAAACTGTGCAGCTTGCTCCCCACACCAGTGTTGGGGACATTTGCCCAGCTGAGTGGATAAAAACTCAGCAAGGGCAGAACTGCCACAAAGCAGGGGAACTCACAGAGTTTTGCAGCCAAGCTCTACCGTGACTGTCACAGGGGCAGGTCACTGTCCTGAAGGTCACCCCTTGATTCTGTTCTATCCAGAACACGCCATGAGCTGGAGGGAGGAGGCCTCTACCCATTCCTGCAGGGGCTTAATCCCAATCCCTACGCTACCCTGTTAGAGGAGCACAGGCTGCAAAGAGAGGCTGTCGGGAGAGGACTCCCCAGCCACTCAGTGTGGGCATCTGTACCACAGGGAGGCTGTTCCTCCTCAACAACAACCACCAAAAAGAAAAAAAAAAAAAAGAAAAAAAAA
>WEKY01019604.1:316780-333834 GCA_013390045.1 Picathartes gymnocephalus | reverse complement strand
TTTTTTTAAATGCATGGTTTTGTTTGTAAGTTAAAAGTCTCGGGATTTGCAGTCTTTGAAGCATGGTCAGCCTGCCAGATGGAATTAGTCAGTGCCTTTCTGTCGGAAATCCCAGGCAGATGAAGCGGGATGGAAGGACAGCATTTTTCTCATTTACCAGGAAACCCCCTGCGTTGACACCCACAAATTCAGCCAGAGAGCTCTGCAGGACCCAAAAAGCAGGCAGGACTGAAGGCAGGAAGGCAAGCAGAGGCCCAAAGCTTTCATGTGCATAGATCAGTGTGGCACCACTGAAGGCAGTGGCCCCCAGGCAGATTTACACTGCTCAAGATCCAGTCCAGATGTTTTTGCTGGTCCTTGCCTGGAGCTATAAGATGTCAGCAGAGTTTCCTCTGCTTAAAAGTGGTGCTGAATTTGGCTGTCCCTGCCTCTGACTCACACCATCTTTCCATTTCTTCCCATCATGGCCTGTTTCAAATCTTCCTATTTGTGGACTCCTCACAGCGAGCACTCTCACTCCCAGGTGAGCAGTCTCCTTCTGCCATATTTCTGAGTGAGCTTTTGCCTTCTTTCACACACACCCTCAATCTCACATCTAAGCCCAAGAACCCACGTGTCATCTTTGGCATTTTCTCCTATTGACCAATTTATTTTCTCCTCTCCTATTTGTCTCTTTCCTGAACCCAGCATTTGAGCAGCACTCAACTATTCAACAACTGAGTCTCTTTCCTGAGCTCCCCATGTCTCTGCTAAAAGCTTCAGGTCATTCCTCAGGCAGTCCCCTGACAAAATTACAGTTGGAGAACATCCACTTATTTCCACATCATCCAAAACACCACCCAAGAGGAGGGTTAGTACCGCTTGTTCCAAACATGAAATGTATGGATGACAGTCCATCACAGAAACAGCAATGGATGTGGGAAGAGTTCAGAGTGCTAGACTGGAACTGACAGTCTCCTTTCAAGAGAGACCAGAGCTAATCACTCATCAGATGAGACCTCAGCTTCATTTCTCACAAGGTTTGGAAGGGGCAGAGAGGCTTGCTGTGGGGTTGGCGCTATCAAAGCAACCATGCAGACAAATGCACACAGACAGTACATTTCACCTTTGAACTCTCCAAATCTCCCAGCAACACGATGGTTACAGCATCTGGGTGGTCCAGGAAGCACATCACCTAAGTGACCACAGAGCTCAAGTACTTGAAGAGTGGATGGATCTCTGTGACTGAGGGATGGATCTCTGAGCAAGGTCTTTTTCAAAAAGGCAACAGGCAGTATCTCAAGAGCAACAAGCATGAGGCAACAAGCACATGCAATTTATTACTGCTTTTATAATAAATAACTGAACAACCAAGATCAAGGCCAGTTTTTGAAACCTTTTTCAAAAGCTTTGCAACTTCTCCATCACACTACTAGCAGCCAACCTGTGGGATAAATGCTGGCTCTCTGCAGGGATGGACATCTTCCTTCCAGCTCCTATCACCCTCTGTACCAGGTTCTCTTAAAGCCCCAGTATATCCACAGAGTAACACTTTTCTGTGGTGATTAAATGCAGCTCCAGTCACCTGAACATCCACATCAAAGTCTTCTGCACCACAGGAAGGTAAAAAACAATGCCAAAGAGTTGGAACCAACAACCAACTCACAGCCATTGCCAGCACTATTCTGAACACCGCAAAAAAAAAAAAAAAAAAAAAAAAAACAAAAAAAAAAACACCCCAAGTTTTGTTTGCTTTGACTGGTCTCATTTCCACCACTCAGAATGCATGGGAACTCAACAGCTCCATGCACTGTATTCCATCAGGTCTGTCCATGAGCCCAAGCTGCTGCTTCTTCAATTCCTTGCTCCACATGGTACCTTCTCTAGGCCTCTGCTGGAGTCTGCCTAGTTCTACATCTTTAAATTCTGACTTAGAGCACAGACAACTGTCTTAGGAAACCTCAGCCCCCAAAAACACCAAAGCAGATCTCCAGAGGAGGCAACAGTGTGCAGCTGTCACCTGGGCTATTTGTTACTACGGGAGTAAGAGCTGAGGCTTGCTCAGCTGAGCAAGAAATGCATGCTTGGGGTGGGTAGAGCAGAAGCTGGACTCCTGTCTTTGGATTACATTCTGGCTGCTCAGAAAGGCACGCCACTGCAGAGCACAGCATTTGGCTTTCACCCACCTCACACCTTCCCTCAACCCTGCAGTCTCCCAAACAGCCTGGCCCCACCCATACAAGGAGTCACAGAAGCACAGAAGGAGCAAGGTTGAAGGGACCACAGGGGGTCAATCTGGCCCAACCTCCCTGCTCGAGCAGGGCCATCCCAGAGAACATTGCACAGGATTGTGTCCAGATGGTTCTCGGGTATCTCCAACAAGGGAGACTCCACAACCTCCCAGGACAACCTGTTCCAGTGCTCAGTCACCTGCACAGTAAAGAATTTCCTCCTCACATTCAGGTGGAACTTCCTGTGTATCAGTTTCTGCCCATTGCCTCTTGTCCTATTGCTTGGCACCACTGAGAAGAGCCTGGCTCCATCCTCTTGACACCCTCCCTTCAGATCCTGACTGACATTGATCAAGTCCCCACCAGTCATCTGTTCTCAAGACCAATCTGGCCCCACTCCCTCAGCCCTCCCTCATAGGAGAGATGCTCCAGACCCTTACGCATCTTTGTAGCCCTTCACTGGATCCACTCCAAGAGCTCCATGCCTCTCTTTTACTGAGGAGCCCAGAGCTCAGCCCAGTATCCCAGGTGAGCCCTCACAAGGGTTGAGCAGAGGGACAAAATCACCTCCCCGCTCTTCCTAATGCCCCCCAGGATACCACTGGCCTTCTCATCCACAAGGGCACACTGACGGGTGATGGACAGCTTGTTGTCCAGCAGGACTCCCAGGTCCACATGCCTGCAGTGGGGAAAGCCACACCTGGGCAGGAGCTGCCCTTACCAACCTGTAGAGGGGCCCACGTGGGCTTTGTTTCATTGCTGCAAACAGAAGGGGACACGGAGAACAGGAGTGATTTAATTTATTGGAGGTCTGGCCCCATTATGAACTACTTTGTGCATATTTAAGGGATGCTATGAAGCTGCCAACATGGCCCATGACCGGGCAGAACATGAGTAACCATAGTTTAGAGGAAGAGGCAACAAAAGAACCTAAGAGAGGTCTGAAACCAGGAAAACAGGCTTGTTTATGAAGCCAAAAAGAGAGTGCAGCATATTCCAAGACCGAGGGAATTTTTCTCGCAACATTACTTTGCCTTGGCTACCTGGCCACTCTCACATAAACAATGGAGGCACACCAAGAAAGCAAGGAGACTTCACGAGGTTATAAAAATATCACTTGTGTAATTAGACTGAATCAAAACTCATGACTTTCTGGTTGGAAGGAATGTGTGTGTTTCCCCTCTCGTTTTTCTCCTCTTTTCAGTTTTTTTTCCTCATAAAAATCTAGATAAACAAAAGCCCTAGGATATTGGATGGTTCCTTGCATATTGTTTTAAAAGCAGAAACAACAACAACAGCAACCACTGGGGTGAGGAGGAGAGTCTGCGACTGACTCTGCACAGCCCCTGTTTTTCTCCGTCTGCAGGAGCTCTTCTCACCCGTGCTCTGCCCCGCACAATGTCCTGTGCCAGCACAGGATGAGGCACCTTCCCATTGTTATGTGCCTTCCCACTCTTGCCTCAGCCACAGCAGCACCCTGTCAATGGGTCACACATAAAACTAACTGCGGCAAATTGGATTTACATTCCTCCCTCTCTCCTTGGCTTCACGGGCAATTCGCTTACCGCCTCCTTATAGACAGATAACTGTAAACAGAAGAGGGGAAAAGACACCCCTCCAGACACCTTTGCCTACCATGACTAGTTCATGAACTCTGCAGGGCAGGGACTTCCCACTGCCATGCACAAGGAGCCCACAGGCCTGCGAGATGCTGCCTGGAAGATCACCCCCACACATTCTCATTCACGATAGCCACCAACATTCACCCACTTTCTAAAATGCTTTGGATAAAAAGCACGAGTGTTGCCAGCTTTCAGCTTCAAAAATGTTGTGTGTGGCCCTAGAACAGAATGATATAGGCTTCAAAATAATAAGACTTAACCAACCCAAAAGTATTTGGAGTATTTTTCATTTGTTTTCTTATTAGCACCCTCGAGGCTTCGTATTTTCAAGTGAAGTTGTTTTCTTCCAGGATCAAGAGAGCTGGAAATGCTAGTCTGAAAAAATAAAAATAAATAGAAAGCTGAGAATCTCATTCAGCCTCTTGCTTCCAAGAGCTCAAATAAAGACCACAAGTCTCAAATAAAATTCACAAACATCATAAGCTTCACAATGATATCCAACAAGAGATGCCAATGTTTAGAAGCATGAAATGATAATTCCCACCTCACTGGATCTGGTTATATTTTCTTTTTCTCACCTCAAATTCAATGACTGTTTTTCTGTTCCTATAGGGACTATATTTCTAGACAAACAAATCAATTTCTTACCATACATCAGAGGGTGTAATCCTATCTATCAGCTAATTGCTTTTGAAATTCTTTAGCCCTTGATGCTTCATGAAAACAAACAATTCAACAGAAGAAAAAACCCAAGTAATTGTCTTAATGAGAAAAGCTGCATCAAGAGTCCCACATTTATCCTTTCTCTTAGTTTACTACTGCTCAGTCAGCTCTTGTGTGTCCCTACGTTGTTCTCTCCTGAGCCAACACAAGATGGATATAGGGACAGGGGACTGGAGGGCAAACTCCTAGGAAACAAAGAGACCCTGAGTGGGAGAAACCCCAACCTCTTCCAAGCCTCCCTACCTCTGGGGACTCAGAACAAGGCAGTGGTTTTAGCAGGAAGCTTCAGGGTTCCCAGCTCTGCACAGGAGATTTGTTTTTTTTCCTTTCCTCTTTTTTTGCCTAGCTATCATAGATAAGGAAAAAAAAAAACCCACGAAACAATTCGCATTTAGAACTACAAACTTCCTTTTTTTCCTGTCATCAGAGTAGCAAAAGTCCTCCCTTAGAAAAGGGCTTAGAAAAATGGTGATCCCTGCCTCCTTTATACATTTGCTGTAAACACACTCTAAAATCATGCTGTGTTCCTTTGGGGCACATTTGGCAGTATAGAGATAAAAGACCTCCATTGAAAGGGACATAGAGACACACATTTCAGTTGGGTGACTGTATGTAGATATATCATCACTGCCTTCTAGAGGGGAAACCAAGAAAAGATAGCAGTGTGACACACTGTCGCCAGCTATTCAAATTCAAGCAGCTTCAACTGCTCTCAAAAGGTGTTGATCCAAAGAAAACATGAAATAGAAGTCAATGGATCTGAGTGGAAAATATTATAGCAGTCAAACAGGCTGCTCCAATAACACTACCTCTACCCACAGGTATGTTTGAAGGGGATGGGGAGAGAAGGGGAAAAGAGAGAAGGTTCTGTACTGAAGATCTGAGAAGTTTGGGCTTGTTTGGGGATGAGGTTTTTTCCTGCAGAAATCCCTACCACTACTAGGGAGCTGCGCGAGTCCCAGAATGCCAGAGGCTGATGGGAGATGGAAATATCCTTCATGAACTGCTACAAGCAGCCACAGGGCCTTCGATGAATCACTGCAAACTCAAATTAGGGCCATTAACATATAAAAAGGTCATGACCAAACCATTACTGAATGCTCATGGCAGAGCTGTGATGAGTAAAGTCATGCAGCACCACACTCCACTACAGGTTATCCATGTCCACCAATCCCCAGCCGCCTGCCAAGGGGCATCCCTCTGGATAAAGCAGTCATGTGCAAAAACTTGTTCCACAAAAAAATCAGAACAAATTTTAGGGCTAAAAACTTAGTTTGCAGGCTCTCTTACTCCAGGGAGCAAAAAAATCAGTTTTGCAACCAGTAGAAGTTACCCTCTTTCTAATATGTTCACACACATGCCCATGAGAGATATCCACACCAAGCCAGACACCCCCCAGCTCACACCATGTGCTTGCATGAAGACATCCAGGGAATAACGCTGCCACAACCTCCGGGATCCACCGCCCAGCAGAGATGGCCGAGACACTTCTCAAGAAGAAAAGCTCTGCTTGTGCAGCGAGGAAGCGCAGCTGCTGTGGCAATGGCATTTTAGCAGGACAGATCCGAGTCTGGAAAGCAACATTCCATCTTGACTCATCCCTGCCTGGAGGGGTAGCAGCTCACAAGAGGCCTGGTAGCTCGAGGCTGCAATAGTCGTGCAGCAGTTATCTCAACACATGGACAGCTCCTGCTAGTATGATCCACCCCTTATTTTTACATCCACCAAAATACATCGAATTCCTTCCTTCCCCCTCAGAAATCCAGCACTGGCCTAGCTCACCACCTTCTTGTTGGACAGCTCAGCCACTCCATATGCATCCCGCCAATGCTAGTGAGAGATGAAGCCAGATCCTGGGGCTCCACAGCCAAAAGCTGGTCCCCCTCCAGGTCCCTGAGAAATCCTTTGCGGTCACAGGGACGTCACTGCTGAGGTGGGAGCTACCTCAGACTGAGGAGGCTGCCTCTGGTTGTTATTAGCTGTACTAAGGATTTGAAGGACACAGAGGCATCAAGCCAGCTTCTACTCCAAAATGCAGAGATCCTACATTTGCAGAACATGCATCTGGCCTTCATTAATTCTTAAATGGTCCAACGTGGAATCAGGGTGGGGGGCAGGGAGGGAGCTAACACACTCCACACTGAACAGGGGACATTCGGGCAACAGGATGTTTTGCTTTGAAGATGTTTCTGATCGGGGAGCATCTTATCCAACAAGTGCACGCTGCAGCATCAGGAGGAATGCGCATGGCCCTGGGTGCTTGTGTGGGACAGATAGGCTCCAGCAAGGGCTTGGCCTTGAAATTTATCATGGTGGTCATCACATACCTTAGGATTGTAGCCAGGAGGGCAGGCCAATCAAGGAGACTGGAAATTCAGCCATGAAAAGGAGATGAAATGGTCTTTTACCCTGACAAAAGGAAGAACTGGACTCAAACATATTGCCAACCCTTCAAGAGCAGATCTGAGGGCATGGGTAGGCTGGAGAAATGAGGTGTCAACATACATCCTTTTCCCTTCACATGGCTGGAGGCACAACCATCTTTCCTCTAAGGACCTGAGAATAAACAGATAACTAAACAAGCACACTACAAAGATCTATGTTTCCTCCAAGAGAGAAGAGCATCCCCTGTCTGGAAGACACAAGGGTGGCAGATTGAATGAGAGTTTCAGTCTGGCTCACGAGAATCAGTCCATCTGTGAGCGTGGCTATGAGTGTACATGGAAGGGTGATTCAGCACGTATGAATATCTAGATAGGTGGGTCGCTGAGCACACAGCTGAGCATGCTTGTGTGGGCAGCAAAGCACATGGCAGAATATCAGGACACAAGCAGCCTGTGGATAAACAAGTGTGTCAGAAGTGAAAGGACACAGCAGAGCTGGGGATGTGTTTGGAGGAAGAAGTCAAGAACTGTGCCAACTTCTATCTTCCATTAAATCTGGAACATTCCCTCGCTTTGCTGTGGCACAACAGCCTACAGGGAGAAGTGGCCAATAGTCTGTATCTCGTTGGTGGCATCAGCTGGTGACTCTTGCACTGATTTGGTGCTCAGAAATGAGGCAGACCTTGGGTTGACCTGACCTCTAAATGAGCAGAATGGGAGCTGCGGGAAATGACGCTGTAAACAGGAAGGCATGAGATAAATAAGAGATGGGGAGGGAAGACATCCATTTAAAGTGGCAGCTGCTTTTTAGCTTCATTTCACCTCTTCTGCTCAGCTAGAAATGAAGGGCCCCACCCTTTTCTCCTCGCCTGTCCGAACAGCATACACTTACCGCTGACAACTCTTTCCTAGCTGATGTAAAGCTTTCTGCATGCCCCTGTTAACACCAGGCCTGAGGTTGTCCAGGAGACTGGGGAGAACGTGTCTACATGCTCCAACAACTTGAAGGAGAAGACTGGGAACAAGGTTTCCAGCTAGCTCCTGTCTTAGGAGAGTCAAAACTGTTACATGCAGCACAACAATTCCCAGTGATCGCCCCTCCACCTCCTCCAGTCGAGGTTGTGGTAGAGGTTGGACAATCATATGATGTAAAATGAGGCCCCCTCCTAAGCATTTGAGGCAGTTAGAGGGAACAAAATACATCAGGGAGGAGTGACCAACTCCAAGTGATGTAGCCTAATGGACCAGAGGGAAGAAATGGGAATAAGTTCTCTTCTAGCTCCATCCAGGGTTAGGTGTCTCTAGGAGCTGAACTTTGCTCGGCATCAGTCCAACCTCAACTTCTGCAAGCTGCAGTCTGTGCCTTTTAGGGACAGTACTCTGCCCTGGTAGTCTCAGAAGAGAGATCAACCTTTAGTTTCTGCAGCCTGATGCAGCGCCAATTTTAAGCCACTTTTAACATAGCAAATCTACATTTAGATGTTAGACATCTGCACTCTCACTCCCAGGTCACAAACACACTTTTGCCATTCTGATGGCCTAACAACCAGTAAAAAAGGATGGGGAACCTTCCATTCAGCCTGAGCATTTTTGTTTCCTCCTCACAACTGGATGTTCCTTGCCTAGAACGAGATTTTAGCCCTGCAATTTCTCATCACTCCTGCTGGCAACAGGAGTTTTCCTTTGCTTAGCTCTCCTCTGATCCCTTCCATCAGGGAAGTGACAAAAGGCTGTGCCCTACATTTCCAGGGAAAAATACAGAACTGTCACGGGACAGTGTAGAAGGGTTCAGCCCCATTTATATGGAAAGAGAAAAAAAAAAAAAAAAGCCAAACCCAACCAACTCAGCCCTGTTACAGAAACCCAGTTAAGTACACAAGCTAAACAAAACACAATTAGGTTTCCTTTGGCCAGCCTGGAACATATGGTATTCGTCAGCCAGTCGTGTTCCTCTCTCAATTTTGGCAAGAGATAGCTAGCTTGTTCCAAGCACTGAGAAAGCTCCTGGAAAGTCAGCATGCTGAGCAAACTTCTGGAGAGGGGCTAGCTGGGGATATAATAGCTCACACAGACACAGATTTGACAGCATTTCTTCCACATTGTTCAGTGTAGCTCTAGGTTACAATGCCTCTGGCTTTAGTACATTCCTGGTTCACATTGTTCCCAGTGGTATTGTGTGTGTAAGTCCTCATTTGCTAAGTACACACACAGTTTGGGGGTTGAGGGCTCCTACCAAGTAGGAAGACAAAGGTGTGGAAGGAAGAGAGGTTCCTGTGGATTTGCGCTCATAAAGAAATCCTAAAATGACAAATTGCTTCCATGAACAGCACAGCAAGACCTTTTTTACACTACCTTTCCAATGCAGGCTGAAATAGGCTGCTGCCATCCCACTGGATTGGTGAGCAGTTCCCCAGCAAGAAAATGACAATAAGTACTGTGGTGTCACAGAGATTGGTGGCTGCAGAAAGGAATAGCCTCTGAATTTGGTCATCAACCAGAAAACTGCTTGGGGAGTCTGGCTCTGTGCTAGGAATAGTCTGCTCTGCTGCAGTTGACAAAGCAGTTAGCAAAGAGCTGATTCACAGAGAAATGAGCCCATGTTCTAATACAAGGAACTGGAAACTGTGCTGCAGTACAGTAATATCTGCAAAACAACTGCCACAGGAGTTATGTCTATGGGAAAAGGAAGCTGATAAAGTACCATTGATTTATTCTAGTTTCAGACTAGAAGTGAACAGTGCTTCCCACTGCATGAGAGTTTCAGCTGCTTTTTGTGTCCTCATAGTTCAGCCTCATCCTTACCAGGGCTGGTCAGAGATCTCTTGCACAGGTTTGCTTGGTCTGCTGGAAGCCTTTTGTCAGCAAGGAAGCCAATTTATTCCCTCCAGTGGAGTTACAAGCCAGCACTGCCTCCAAGTTTCTGCACTACCCTTTATCTTCCCATACACACTTGGCCTTACTGTGTATCTGTTTCTCCCCTGTCCCTGTTGATGGACAGCCTGGTTGGCTCAGGCCACTTACAGCCTCAGCCTAGTTTTCTTCAGGCAGTGAAAAAGTGGGAAATGTGGTTGTAAAGTAGAGCAAGAGAATATTCTTCTTATAATTTCTGTGCTCCTTGGCCTACCTGTTTGCTGCCAGAGTCTGGCTTCCTTTCTCATCTACCTGCTAGGCACAGCCATTCTTGTTCCTTCATTGCAAAAGACCAGGGTACTTCAACTACCTAACACACAGCTTTTCAGTGACATTCTTGCCACATCAGTAGCACTTCAGAATTGCGTGAGCTTTTTTACCTTCTCCTTGTAATCCTATACTCTTTGTAGCAGGAGATATTCCCTCACTTCCATTCCTAGTTTTTTGCCATCCAAGATCTGGCTTAGGCAATAAGCTTCTGTATGTCCTCACTGCATTCACCATTGACCCACTTGTCAAGTTTACTGGAAATAAATGCATTGGGAAAGTGTTTTCCACCCTTCTAGGTTGCTATTAAGAACCAGCCACACTTTCCACAATCACCATCTATGTGCTGGGGCACATAAAGGGCTGAAGTGCTTGCAGAAAACTTTTGCATCTGTTTCTCTTAGAGGACTGCTTAACCCCACCACATTCAGAAATTTCGCAGTAACTCACAGCTCCAATGTGGCATTTCTTTGGGATTATCCATGTGCCCTTGGCCAGCTCATCTCTTCCTCACTCTGGCCTAACAGACTTATTGCTCTTGCTCTACCTGAATAACAACAGGAGTGATTCTCCACCAAGGGTAATGGGCATAGCACACTGCTCACAATCATTTTTGGCACGAGCTTCACCAATGCAGCCAGACACGCCACCTGCCCTTTGCAGGGGGCCAGGTGAGTTTTGGTCTCAGGAACTGAAGAATCTACTGCAGCTTCATCCTTGAAGAACATCATCTATCATCCCCTTAGGAGCTCTGTGGAGTGAAGCAACAGTGCATCACCATCCCCTCCCCATAGCCAGGGGATGAGTGTGACTGGCTTTTGTTCTTATCGACATCACAGACTTCAGTGGAGCCTGGTCACTGAGGGCCATTCATCTCTTGCTCTAGGGTCCTGCTCTGCAATACCCTAGTGAGCTTTCCTCATCCATCATTACTGGCAATTTCATCTCTGTCCCTTGCTGGGCACTTCCTCCCCTTGCCTTTGAATCAGAGGGGTTTTTTTTCCCTTTCCTCAAAGGAGCTTGTAACATTTACTGCATGGTACTGGAATCTTTGGACTGAATCGAGTCACAGTTCAGCAAAATTAGACTGGTTTCAGCTTCCTCACAGTAGGAAACTGGAAACTGCAGCTGTCTCTGTTTTCCTGTTTAAACCATCCCATCTTCCTAAGACTGTCCTCAGTGGCAGAGGATCTGCATGCCTTCTGAAACAGGAGATGGCAGTTGCCAAAGGTTGTTTGCAAAGCCGTTCCAAGCAAGAGGGGACTTCACAATGTTTCCAATCAGTAAGCAGAGTTATAGCATTTGGCTCCTTCCTGCAGTCTCCCAGTATCTCTCACTAACACCGGTTTACTACTGCTCCTCCGGGAGCCGAGTGAAATTCCTCTGGCTTCCAGGATGGAGCTCCATAATGCAAACCTGGTGCAATGTCCCTGCATGCCCTATTCCAGGCTATATGAATTCACCAGAGCAACAGCAGCCTACAGCATCCCCTCGGTGTGCTACTTTCAGCACCATAGGACTCCTTGTATTATTTAGGTTATCTTACATGCGGGAAAGTATCACACAGTGTTTTACAGGTCTTCAAAGCTGTCCAACAGATAAACAATGAAACCACACATACACAGAGATCTCAAAGGGCACCGTTATGTTGCCTGAGCCTGTGCTGACAGCTTTCAACCTGCCATGCATCCAGAATTCCTCCCCTTCCCTGTTAGTTCATTGAAGCCACACAATTTTACATGAAAGAGCATGGTGCCAAATATTCAGGGCTGCCCAGCACGGGTTACTCATTGGCACGATCCAGACAGGCACAGCAGACAAGCTGTTCTTTCATGCAGCAGTGAGGGGAGCTCTCAAAAACGGACATGTGCAAACATATGCCATGTTTGTTTTCTTGTACTGGCATTACTCAGTAGTACCTGCTACGGGGGAAGCACTTCTGTGCTGTGAAAACACCTAAGCACGAACATTACTTTTATGTACGTGAACAGAAGAATTTGAGAGCCTGCATTAGCCACTTGTAAAGGAGTGTGCCCACCTCACTTGAAAAGCTGGCGTAGCATGCAAGCAAACGTAAGCATAATAAAAAATAATAGGAAACAGACAGGCAATAGAATTAAGAGCAGCAGCCAGCTGGGATCTTCTAACCAGTGACATCAAGGGATTGCTGAGGTAATACACTGATGGGTTTTAAATTAACTGTAACCACTCAGGAAAAAGATCTAGGCGTCACTGCGGACAGTTCAATGAAAACATCTGCTCTGTGCACAGGGGCCATCAGGAAAAAAAAGAACCAAAAAATGCTAGGTTGAATAGGATAAAGAACAATACCAAAAATGTTATAAACGCCACCACATAAATCAACGACACATTCACACTTTGAGAATGAGCTGAAGACTGCTCACCCACTTCAGAGCAGGGGTAACAGGAACAGAGGCCAGAGAAGGATGCCAAAAAATCGTTAGAGGCACAGAAAGGTTTCCAAGGTTGTTAGGAGGAAGGACCAAGGTCCAAATGGTTCAATAGCTTGCACCAGAAGTGTATAAAATGATGAGCGAGACAGGGCAAATGGGAAAACCTTCACTTTCTTATGCTAAAGAAATGGTGGCCACCTAAAAACACTCCAAAAACATCATTGCAACAGGAAAAAGAAAGCCCATCAATGTTTTGCAGATTGCCCAGTTAACATGTGGAGCTTGATGCCACAAGGTGCCAGAGATTTAAGCTGTCACCACACTGCCATTACACAACAGTGAGTGAAATGTATAGGATACACACAATGCATCCTGGCTGAAGTGCCTGGGCAGGCACTGAGCTCCCGGGCTAGGAAGAGACAGGGAAACCAATGGCAACTAAGGAAGCCAGGGAGCAACTTGGTACCAGCAGGAATGCAAGAAGAAGATGAGGGAGAAAAAGGTATCAGGAAAAAGAAAATGGGAGATAAACCTCACGTGACAATCTGGAAAAAGGTTAAGGGAGGTATTCTGTGGGATTTCATCTTTCAGTCTCCAAGTGATAGAGGGGAAATTTTTTTAAGGTACTGCTAGGCTGTGTCAGAGCATATGCCCCAGTCCCCTGACAAAAGGAAAAATGGAAGATGCTGATCACAGGTGAATGTTTACAACTGCAGCCAGCTGGGCTGGAGACAGAGTGGCCAAGCCATGAAGAGCTGCCCCGTTCAAGCCTATGCTCCAAACACCAACATCCTGGTCCATCCCCAAGTACGGCATTCCCTCTGCAACCCAGTTCACCATTCAAACTTCCAAAATAAACATCTGAATATCCTGCAGATGGGGAATTTCAGGCAATGTTGAGTATTTTCTGTCCATGGTTTGATTTAGGCTGGTACAGACAGACCAGCTGCAGTGGTACACATTTTGAGCAGCATGAGGAAAGAATATTTTTTCCTAGGTTATCCACTGTGCCTTCAGCTCCACCATCCTGGAGCCTCAGAATCTAAGTGTATCTAATAGGTACAGAGCTGGAGTTTTCTCCACCACACAGGGACTTACAACAGCACAAAGCCTCATCAGGTGCCTGCAACTCAGCAAATGGCAAAGCCTGTGCATCACTGTGCACAAATCTAGCAGGCACTTAACTACAAGCGCCAGCCAACAAACCTCTTCAGACAGTATGTTTGTTATAAGAGTCATCCTAATCTGCAAGTGGCTCTGATTTTCTTTTCAAGAGCAAGCAGATGGACAAGGACAGTAGAAATGGACACTTATGGCCTCTGAAACAGAGCAAATTTTCCTTCGTGTTTAGGGATTTCACTCAAGCTGTCCCCAGCTGCAGTAACAAGAGCAGTTGGGGTAGTAACGTGAAGACGTGGGAAGCATTAGAGCACAACATCACACAGCACTTGGGCCCATCCAGACAATTCATGTGTTACAGGCCACGAGGTCACCTGCTCCTCTGTCCTTCAACGTGCCCATGGGATGTCCACTGCACGGTTTTCCTCTGCTTATGCAGGCCTGGCACTGGGGTTTTTTGCTCCACTGTGCGTGATTGGTGGCGCGGATGCCTAGCCAGGCACACCACCATGGGCCTAAACTGGAAATGTGTCACCAGGCAAGCCATCACACAGATTTACGGTATGTGCACATCAAGCAGCAGTTCTAGTCCTGGAATGAGACCATTCATCCCCAAAGGCATGGCTCTTAGCACTCTTTAGCACTGGAAACAGCAGATGGGTAAGAAATTGCCTTATAGTCCTGGGACAGAGGGACTTTTTTTCTTCCTTGCCCTCCCATGTGTTCCCCTTCACCTACCCTTCTCCCAGGAAGCACGGAGCATTGCAACCAGAAATAAAATCAACAATGATGCAAAACACACAAATAATCCCATGGCTACTCGCACAGCCTTTGACATCAAGCTGCCTGTTCCTGGCTTCCCTTTCCAGACTGGGAAGCAGGAGCCCCAGCACAGCAACCACAGTACATATCACCCATTGCTCCAGCTGCTTTTCTCCACGCCTCCTACCCCTAATCCCACCCGCCCTCCTTCCCCACCCAGTGGGGAACCCCACCACCAACATACTGTGCGCACAACATAATACAGCAACAGAGTCCAGTGTTAGGCAAGGCTTTTATGTGCAGCCAGCATTTCAAAAGGCACAGTACATGCTGTATGCTCAGTGCCGTCAGACTCCAAGACTGGATTCTCCAGTGTTTTAGGAAAAAGGTAAGGCAGGAGGAGAGTGTGAGAGGGGGGAACAGACCAAGCTTTGTGGAATTCTTTTTAAGAGTGTATGCATAACTGTATAAAAGGGCATTTTTTTTTTCCTGACCTCAAAGAGACAATATTATTTCACTCAGACCTGCTTCCAAGAGCTGCCAAGCTATTTCTACATGAAACCAGTGCCTGGTTGAGGCAGTGACTGTGAAGGGGAAACCCTCTCTCCAAGTACGACATGGAAATTCCTTGACCTCAGCTGCAAAGCCAATCAACACGTGTGCAATGGGCCAATGAAAAAGAAATTAAAATACCAGACTGGCCAACACAGATGAGGGCAGGTGTGTAAGGGAGAAGGCACAACCTGCTTTTTCCAGTTAAAAGGCCTGACGGAAAAAAAAACAGGGACATGCCAGGCTGGGAAGAAGAGGCAAGCAGGTCAAAACCAAGAACATTGAGACACTGGTTAGAAAAGCAAAGATGTAAAATGCCAGGCAAATAGGTTCTGAATCATATTCTAAAGCCTGAAGGTAGAAAGGCAAGGCAAACAGGCATGGAAGGCAGAAATAAATATTTATTTTAGGCCATGCTATCATTTGCTGTGCTTCACGGAAAAGTTTGGGTGTTCACGATGAGCCCAGACAGAGCCAAATAAGTTCATCATCAGTCTAGACCTGGTCACACCAAGCAGTGACTACACCACAGACCTGCACCCTACTCTAAAGCTGTGTTTGCTTCCTCCAGGCCACTGGAGAAAACGTCTCCAGAGTGAAACTATTTTT
The DNA here is from genome assembly GCA_013390045.1 of Picathartes gymnocephalus. Classification (NCBI taxonomy): domain Eukaryota; kingdom Metazoa; phylum Chordata; class Aves; order Passeriformes; family Picathartidae; genus Picathartes; species Picathartes gymnocephalus. Next base: position 318,262 of record WEKY01019604.1, on the reverse strand, counting down.
CCTGACAGACATTAAGGACACACCAACATGCTGTCTCCAGCAAGAGTCCCACAAACAAGTTACCACTGGATAAAGAGCTGAAAAGCAACAACTGACCCATGCTAGCTTTCAAGTCAAGGGAGACAGAACCCTTTAGTTTCCTTCATGGAGAGCTGGATATCTAGAATTAAAGCATCAGAACCCTTAGAAAACACTTGTGACCAGGGCTGAACCCTTTGGGATAGGCAAAGCAGCATTCCCCCCACATCAGAAAACTGATGTGTACCCCAACAGGATTAATAATGCTCCACAGTCAGGTCACTCAGTGTGAACGTGAGCTCACAGCACTCCGGTAACACACCAGATGCACAGCCTGCTCTCTCCATGGGATAGATGTCAGTCAGAAGGGAACTCCCACTGCCAGAATAATTTGTCTTTTCCATGGCCTGCTGCCAGATTAACAGCAGGAAAGATGACTGCAAGGTCTGGGCCACAGACCTTCCAAGCAACCTGCATGAAGCAGAACAGCAAACACAAGCAGTACTAGTGGCATCCATAGGTCAGTTCAGGTACACACACAAGGATGAGGATGTGTAGCCTTCTCAGGGCCATAAGCCTCTTCTAAGATCAGCCATGGATACAAGCCACAGCTACAAGCCTTATTACAACTGTGTCTGTATTTAGGAGACGTAAGAGCAGGCTAAATACTTTCATCCTTTTCAGCGTCCCAAGAAACTCAACCAAAAACTTTCACTCCTTACAGCAAGAGTGATGTGCACTGCAGGTGCTTAAATACTCTGCATTAAAGATAAAAGCAATCAGGTTCAAATGAGACCTGTGCTCCAAGACCTAAAACTTGGTCATAACCAGCTCCATCCTCAGTTAGTTCTCAGAGACCCCACCAAGCTACTATATTTCAGTACCTGCTGGTTTTTTCCAGTCAAAAACAAGCCTTTGAAAAACAAGAGTGACATCCAAGGAACTTGATTCTTACTGAATCTCCAACATGAGTTTCTTTGCACGCAACACCAGTTTGGAATATATGGCCTCTAGAGGAATCGTGGATACCAATCCAGTCTCTCCTCTTCTCCCCTGGTCACCTGCCCCTCTCCTGCTAGCATCAAACTTTCCAAAGTCCCCCAGTGCTCGTGGTCTAGGACAGAAATGTATTTATTAGGCCAAAATGAACAGAGTGGGCATGAATTAGAAAATGAGTCCAGTCTGTTCAACTAGGGTTGGGCAAGCTTGTTTTGCCTGATTTAGAGGCCATTCAAACATTGTGGGTTTGAACATTACTGCATTAGTGTTTCACTTAGGAAAAACTGTGGAAAAAAAAAAAAAAAAGACGAAAGGAGAAGAGAAGGGGAAAAAATCCAGTGGAAACACAAATAGTGTATAACGTATATGGGGTCCCCACTTGTGCCAGCACAGATCTCCTAAGCCCTAATATATTTCCCAGGCTTCCCATCAGCTAGAAGTTCCATTGGTATACAAAAAAAAAAA
>WEKY01019604.1:276669-316762 GCA_013390045.1 Picathartes gymnocephalus | reverse complement strand
AAAAAAAAAAAAAATTTAAATCCTGAATCACCATGAAGAGATGGAACAGGTCAAAAGAGATGGATGCACATGCCAGCAACAGCTGGTCCTAAACTCTGACCTGTCTTCATTTAGACCTCAAAATCAAGACCATGTAGATCAAGAACAGAGAGCTAATTTGCAAAGCTCCAAGTTGCTCAGACCACCTTGGGGGAATCACAACAGCCTTCTGCATCAACAGGACATGCTGCAAACTCTCCACAGCTCCTGCAGCTGGTCCATTAACTTTTCCCATGCTCAGCTGCATCTAGCTGTATGTAGGACTCCCAACAGCCCAGCTTTCTGGAGATGATTAGCAATGGTCATTTTACATCCCTCTGGGGACAGGACCCCCTGGCATTATATTAGTGTCCATCACCTAAAGAACAAGGCCTTCAGGTTCAACAGGTAACCCTATCTGAGAGGACAGCTGGTCTCTTCCCAAACTTCACCACAACAGCAGCAGAGGGGAAAGGTGTGAGACATCCTTACTGCAAGAAGTAAAAGCAAGCAAGGGACACATGATGAAAGAGAAAATTGGGCACCAGGGAAAAAAAATTAAGGTACTGAAGGAACAAAGTAGCAAGGCTCTCCTTGCCAATCTGACCACTTTAAACCACCTCCTGTATCACACATCTCCATTTCAAAAGCAAAAAAACCCCACAAGGAATCAAGCAGAAACCAAACTGAGAACAGCTTACATCCAGAGGTATTTTCTCCCCATCCTGAAGGTTGATTTAGGTGAAAACAGAGACAAGAAACAAAGAGGTGAGAGGCTGGCAATGGATACTGCTTACCTGCCTGCAAGCAAGATCCAGTGGCAGAGAGCATGGCCCGACTGAGCAGCTCTCACAGCACCAGCAACCTGCAGCCCTCATTGTGAAATCTGTCAGCCCCAAAGGCCTCACTCAGGTCATTAACTCCACCTAAAGCACCATGCCCTTCTCCTCCCCCTTCTCCATCAAGCACTTTACAGCCCCACCTGTGTGGGTTGATCCTCTGATCCTATTTACACCTGGGCTACACTCCTCCTTGCTAGTAGGTCCCATAAGCTGCACCTGAGAGAGAGGTTGTGTTTGTACCAAGAAACCACACACAAGGTCCCGCCATCATGTTGGAACATCTTTTCACCCTGCCTCTGGGCCCCTTGTGCTCAGAGGACACTTTCAAGACAAGCACAGTTACACAGATGTCAACGGGACTGCCCCAGACCTTGCCTTCAGTGCAGAGGAAGATGCTGTGAGCCCTATATGGCAGTGACCCCACACAGGAGGAACCCCTTTTCTTCTCCATAACATCTCTGACTTCCCCCCCACCTAATCTATATTTTTTTTCCGGCCCATGTATACTTTCCAGCTCGTTTCCTCTTGCGGTTCTCATTTCCCGCTCCTAGGAGGTGAGCTCATGCGTTTCTCAATTACCAGCCAAAGAAAGAGAGAGGGAGAAAGCAATCTTATGGAAACAGATGAAGTCATGCCTACATAAGGCCACATTACAGCTTGTGCTTACAGAGCCATGATGCAGACATTGCTGTCCCCCAACCCTGGCAGGGCAGCCCAGCTTCCCAGTCCACACCTGAAGTTGTTCTCCTTGGGCCGAGGGAAGATGCTCCGCCAACACGCAGGGAGCACAGAGCATGTTGGTCTTGCTGGCTTTTCCCTCTCGTCCCCTCTCCACCCCTGCTTTGGATCCTACCGCCCTTTTGTCCACCCCCAGCGATCCCCATGGATCTTTGACTCATTCACAGCATGCCACTGAGTCAATAGCGAGCCCACAGACCACGTGCAAGGCTCCCAGCACCGCGCGCTCTGCCTACAGCTATGCGGACGCCAGAGAAGTTACACCAGGGAAATCTAAAGGCAATTAAAAGCATAATACAAGTGGTTGTTTAGAAAAGGTGGTGGGGAGGAGAGAATAAAATTAAAATAAATAAAGGAATGTTTTAATGAGTGCAGCAGTGAAAGCGGGATTAGAGGTGCCTGAATGGCATCTCTATATTTCCCGTATGGAAGGGAGGGCCGCCCAGCGCAACCAGAGCTGACAAAAAAAATTAGCTGGGCCTCAGGCTCAGAGAAGCATTTGGCTAGAAAGGAAAGAAGGTAATTGCTGCAAATGTAGACTAATTCAGGAAGCAGCCAGCCCTACGTGGGGCCGGTTCTTGTGCTGTTAGAGTGCTACGGACACTTCATGAGTGCTGGCTTGAGAGGTGGAAAAAAGCACAGGGAAATACTAGGAAAAACAACCAAAACAAGACAGAAAACAACAAATTTCTCCTTGCCACAGTTCACACGTGCTTAGTGTTTTTCTTCCCTCATCTCTTGCTCCCCAAGGACACTTGGGTTCTGCTGGGGGTCCGACTCAGCCTTGCCTCCACCAGTCTATCCGGTGGCCATGGAGGGAGTGATCTCAGGGGCTCCCAAAGCATGGACCATATCCCCCCCTTCCCCCTGCCCCAGGAGAGGAGTGGGATGGAAGGTGAGGCACAGGGCACAGAGGATGTGTTTACTCTCATAACACCCCTGTGAGGTGGGGAAGTCATAGCCTCATCTGACAGATGAGGAACAGAGGCAAAGTGAGATTAAAGGATTAGCCCAAGGTCACACAGGAAAAGTTTGTAGCAGAAGTGGAAATTAAACCCAGGTCTCTCGATCCAAAACCAGTGCCTTAAGCGCAAGACCAGACTTTCCTAGACCTGGTCAACCTTTTATATTTGATAGTTTAATTTAAAAAAAAAACCAGTTTATTTTCTAAATACATATTTTCATAGAAAAGGGAGATGGAGGAGCTCATTTCCTGGAGGCAGGAGCTGCTTAAGATCTTATTTATTTCTGTTTAACTTAATTTCTTTTAGGTTTTAGCATTTCTGATGGTGAAAAAAATGCTGCAGAAATTTCAAAGTGCAGGAACACATTTCTTTTCATTTATAATTCATCACGGGAAATGTTTTCCACTTTCCAGCCAGTCCTGCCCTGCCTCTCTTTGCCTTACCAGGTTTTTAATACCTTTTTATTATTTTTTTTTCATAGCTTTGACTAGCTCAGAAAGCCCACATCTAAACAGAGGCCTCTGTTAGACAACACTACCGTCACTAAAACCCTGTGGCTCGGAAAGGTACTTTACAAATTAATACAGGCAACAGGTCCATGCCCGGACATATGTAAGCTGCAGGACAAATCTGAGTTAGACCCCAGATGCTGCTGACTCTGCTCATGCAGTCCCTGCCCAGACCATGCCTCCCTCTGCTTCTGGCTCTGAAACTCCCTATTTTCTTCCTTTTTATTGTGCTGCCAAGTCAAGTCCCTCCAAAACACATCTTCCTCTTGGCTCTGAAAGCCCCTTGGCAGGGGAAGGCAGTCCCACGCCTCCTCACACATGGGCCAGCTGAGGTCCATGGAGGAGCAACTACTTGTCCACAATCAACTAGGAGACCATCAGCAGAGCCGGGGAAAGTAGATGGGTTTCATTACTACAGAGCCTCTCTCCGTTTAGACATGAGAAATCCAGCCCTCACAGAGGCCCCTAGGAATTCACCATCTCTATCCAAAAGGGGAGGTTTTTCACCCTGAGACACTAAATAGCAAGAAAGCTACATGAAGCAAACACGACCTGAGGCTGGCATATTTAAAGGTGACTTAAGGACCCAGACATTCAATCCCCATGAAAACAAATGAGAATCAGTTGGCAGAAAAGGGCTGTCTTATATTCATGCCAACCAAACGGTTAAAATTAGTTACAACTGGTAAAGCATTTTTAAGAAAATGTGGAACACTTATATAAAAGCTGAGTGTTGCTCAGAAACAAAGATCTCTTTTCCTGTAATTGTGTTTAATGATCTCTGAAGAACAAGCAGACAATCCACAAGGATGACTACCACCATCACATATGTTCCTGTGACAATGAGGGAATTAGGCTGAAACAAAGACTAATATGCTATCCTTACAAGGCAGTTTTCACTTCTAGTTTGGCTCCCTCTTTACTTAAATACTCATTTACACAAGCAGGCAAACTCTGTGCATCAATCATGAAGTATTCCACCAGCAGAAAAGAAAATGTATTATGACTGGTATCAGTTCAGTTTGCCCTGAAGATATCTAAACACTCACCTACCACAGCAAAAAGATTTCAGTCTCCTCTCTGACTCCCAGCTGGGTTGTGTCTGGTCCACAGTATCTACCACTCTCCCCTGAGCTGGGGAAGGCCAACCTAAGAGCAGAGCTTCAGCAGCATTGCGAGGGCAGGTCCTGGATCATTTAACTGACTTTCATACACCGAAAACTCAGCTTTGAGCTCTTTTTTGACTTGTTTCAATCCCAAGGAAGGACAGTTTGTCCCCTCTGGGACAAGCTCTTTGAGGCTGGCTGACTTCTGCAGCAGTCCAGAGCACCCTGCACTGCCAAATGAAGAGCTCACTCACAAATTTTGACTCACCTCGGTGCAGATGACAAGAGCAGCATAGACCAGTGTGTGCTACCCAAAAGATGTTCAAGATCACCTGGATATTTTTGCATCTGGGCTGTGACTGCACCCTCTCTTTTTTTCACTGCTTGCCCCTATTATCACCTTAGTTAACAGTGAGTGAGAAACTAAATTTACCTAGAAGTCCATGTGCTTACACATACGTAGCTCAGGGGCAGGGTTCTTCAGTGGCTCAGTTGATTTGCTGTGGTTTGTCCCCCATGGTCAACTTTTGTCAGCTTCCTGAGTATATGCCCATAGGGGAGAGGTGCAGAGAGGCCCAAACACACCCACAGGGCTGCCTGGAAGTTTTGGGTGCAACTGGTCCAGAGAGAGACAGGCAGGTGCTAATGAGCTGGTCTTCATCCTAATTTTGCAGGTCAGGTCTGGATCTAGGACAAAAATACCCAGAGGAAAACTTCTCTAGACTGGAGCTAACATTATACAAGCAGAATGTGGTTTTCACTTCTTTGTCCCAAGTTCTGGGTAAGGTGAAGCGAATTCCTGGAAACTGAAGGGTTTGGACACTAGAGTTGTAGACTTGGAAAAATACTACTTCTGGCTATGATGATTTATTTATAGTTGCAATTAAAGACAAAAAGCCTCTTCAGAGAGGGAGGATGAAGTGGAAACAAGGCCAGGCCTAGAAACCTAAGACTACAGGGATTCCCAGAGCAAAATCAATCAAGGAACTGAGTTATTTTCTGGTTTTTTTTTTTTTCCTAAAGTGTTATCTCTTTATTTTGCTTATCTGGCCCTCAGCTTTGCAACGACCACATTTCTGGACCTTCCCCATGAGCTTTGGAAACAGGCCAAACACTAGAATTGTGTCTGGGGAGATTGGGGATGGGTCTCAAACTGCCAAGAAAGACTTGTAAGCCTTCAGTCACAGGGGCCATCCTACACCTTACCCCTGGAGCTGTTCTCTGCCTGGCCACAGCAAAAGTAGTGACAGCTTTGGGATGTGGCAGTGGAGGGAAAGAGGAGAGCACAAAATCACCAGCTGCATGGAAGAGCAAGAAAGTACAAGAAGGCAAGAAAGAGGCCAAAAGTTCTTACATCTACAAAAAGAAATGCGTGTGGTAAGATTTTCTCTGTGTTGGCCTTTGATTTACAGCCTGCCAGGCTGTATATATTATTCCAGCTCTTAAAAGAGTGGGTGTGGTGCAAACTCCCAGACAACCTTTTGAGAAGGAGCTCTATAGATGTCTCTTCATTCCTTTTAGATCCAGTTTTTGGCCCTGCAAATATGCCCTGATGAATAAATGATCTGGCTCCAGCCACCATGACTTGGATAACAAATGAAGTGGGGAACTGCAGATCAATTCAAACAGCAAGACAAGTCAAAGGAGGTGCTTCTTTCTGTCGCAGTGCTTCACAACCCCTTCCAACCAGGGGCCCCAGTCAAGACTTCCAGGCTAGACAGGACCACCAATCATTGCAGCAAACAGAAAAGTGCCCAGGTAGACCAAAACTAGGGACAATCTCTCACACAGAAAAGCCAGGGCTGCTTTACAGTAAGAGACACTAATGTCAGCTCTGTCTGTTCATCCCCTAGTCTGGACTCTCAGGCCTCGACTTCCCTCTCCAGACTGGAGCAAGAGCCCCAGACAGCCTCCTGTGTCATTACCATGTGTAAGCACCTTCAGCTAAAGGGCTGCTACAGGTTTCCCCTTCAACCTGCATTGCCCTGTTTACTTATTGCATTCCAGCCTGGAAGAAGAGGTCGCTACTCCCTGTTTATACACACTTTGCTCCAAGAGAGGTTTTTCAGTCTCTTAGAGCTGCCTGACTTCCACACTGTGACAAGAAGCTGCACTGCACCACCTCTCTGCTACTTTTCATGCAACTCAGCAGTTATCTATAGACACGTACAAGAAGCACACCTAAAACCCATGGCAGAGAAGACGTACCTTTCCCTAAAATGGGGAAGAAGCAAGACCAGATGAACTTTAACTCACAGGATTTAAAGGACTGGCTGAAACAATTAGCAATTACCTATTTGTCTCTTATCAAAAATGTCTGAGGTGCATGACAGAGAGAACAGAGCAAACTTTATGCCTAAAATTAAATAAGCTTGTGGATTGCAAAAGGAAGAAAAGTCAGGTTAGCTACAATTCCCAGAAGAAAAAGTCTGAAACATAAATAAATAATTAATAAATACCACAAAGTATTCATAAGCACAGAAGATAACAAAGCAAAGTCTTAGGCTAATATGGATTTAATCAGAAATAATTTGGATCCAACTAAGCTAACTTCCCTCTATGACAGGCCGCATGGATAGCAGAGAGGCCGCTACGTTTCTTGACTTATAAAGCTTCAGATAAATAGCATCCTCCTAAGAGATGAAATAAATGGTCTCAAATAAACTTTCACAGAGCAGATGCAAAAGTGACTGGAAATATGATACTTGGATGCTAACTATCAATGGGTCACTGTCAAAACGGAGGGATTAACCCAGCAGAGCTGTACTGTGTTTGTTGTGAGTCCAGATTTCTTCAAAGGTTTCTCTAACAACTCAAGCCATTAGATAGATTGCATGCTTGTAAAATACACAGCTGCTATGTAGCTGAGAAGAACTGCCTGAAGACAGGCTTGAATTCTGATCTTGACAGTGGGGAAAATGTCTGAAAAAAAATTGGACCTCATTCAGTACAGATAAGGACAGGGAAAACCTGTCCACAATTCCTCAGAAAATTTTGGAGAGCTTTGAGATGGACTGCAAGCTTAACAGGAGTCAGCCATGTCTCATGGCTACAGACAAAAGACAAATGTTGTCCTGGGTTGTACAAACATGAGTCCAGCCTGTAAAACATGTGGAGAAACCCTTCTGCTCTGGTCCACATGGCAAGGCCTTAGCCAGAGTGTTCATCTAGTCTCAGGACAGTGAACTCCAAAAAGATGTACATCGACAAGAAATTATCTGGAGGAAAGCAACACAATCAAAGATTCAGGACAAACTCACCTGCGTGGAGACCTTTGAACAAAGTGGGGTCGATCATCACAAAAGAGAAACCCATCAAGAGGTAACATACAACAAGAGTTTTCATATTCTTGAAAGTCTTACCTGCCTTTCTAAGCCCAGGCACTGGACACCCTCCACTTCAGAAACACGGAGCAGGTAATCAATACACATTTTAGGAAAACATGGCATGTGATGGAGGGTGGTCCAGTGAAGACCACAGTGTAAGCAAGAACTTTTGGCCCACAAAGACCAGGAGCTACTGAATACCCTTTGCCTCCAACAGCCCACCCAAAAGGCATCGCAGTGGAAGGCAGTTTCTGCATCCTGCGAGAGCAGCTGGGCCAGAGTGCGTGTGAGACCTTGATTAAAAACAGGCTGCTGTTCACATTTCAGCTCTGCTTCTGGCGATCTGTGAGAACTTCCTCATTCCTACAGGGTCTCCTCATCCCAGATGAGGGAGCTGGTGTCTGGGGAAGACCTTTAGTATTCATTACAAAAATGTTTCAACCCTCTTGTCCGTCTCTCCTCACTTCACCAAAGCATGCAGACAATCTTATTTTTCAGAAGTACCCACCAGCTCTCCCTTGACTGGCTCTGCAACTCGAATGCCTGACTCAGCCCTACTGCTGTCAATGGCAAATGCATCCATTGATCTAAAGCACTTCACCAGTTTCACTGCAACCTGTACAGGACCCCAGAGCAATGGTACTGAAACGTGAGGAACCCACAGCTTCCACAAGTGACTCATGAGACTGGAGAGTGGGGGGGAAACCCTGAAATACAAGAGGAAGAGCATTACACTGGACCAGAATCATGCAGAAGGCACAGCAAGACCAAGCCTCACAGCTCTGTAGGTTTGGGAGTGATCTCCCCTCCCCAGGCACACCAAAATGCAGGGGCAACATGGCTGTTCTCCTGGGGAAAGGATGGAATGCCAGTGCCTGTTGGAGCTGCAGGTTCCCATCCCCAGTCACAGTGGATGAAGCATGCCATGCTACCAGCTAGAGGGAGAGGAGCATCCCCAAACACTGAGGGAGGGGCATCTCCAGTGCCTAAAAGGCTTAGAGGAAGGTCCAGACAACAAGAACAGCAAACAGCAACCAAAGCTCTGTGGAATATGAAAGGAAGAAATAAGTAAAAGCAGATGGAGTTGTGCCACAGAGGGCTTTTCCCTTGCATCTTCGGCATTCCAAAAGCGGTCACCTCCCTTGCCCAGATGGTCTCTGTCCTCACTGAACTGGGTAATTCTGCTCTCAGCTCTGTCTGGCAGCCCTTGTCCATGGGGAATGCTAAACCTCAGAGTCCCAACACACACATCGCAGACAAATTTTTAACCACTTCCCTTGCTCCAAAGCAAAGCCAGCTGCACTGGAGTCCCAGCACAATGAAGGCATAACACAGGTACAAAGATGAACAGGCCAAAAACCTTTGAAATTTCATATAGTTTGTCATCTCCCCTGTTTTTCCAGGTAGGTTCAAACGTGGTTATATATATTATGATCTAGCCATTAATTTAAATACCACTTAATGCAGAAGTTCACATTGGCTCAGTTACCTCAGGGCAAAGACTCATCCGAGCGGGGTCTGCAGGGTCCATTTGGCCTGATTCATCCACAGAGTATTACTTAGGGATCTAACTGAGTTCTTTAATAATAACTTCCAGTTAACAAAAGCAAAATTTTGTATAGGTCAATTCTAACCAGTGCCTGGTCTGGACTGGAAAGGTCTCTGTCTGTTGCATACCCTGCTGTAGATCTGTTTCTAGTATAAAGATGGCATCCCAAGCACACACAGACCACGCCTGTACTCTCAGTGAAATACTGGTGTTACTGCATCATGACAAGAAGTTATATTGCTTTAAAGGCAGCAGCCCAGAGCAGTATAAATTTTTTGCACAAACTCTCAGATCTTTGCCTGAAAGCAGGGGACAGCAATTATTCCTGAACCAAAACAACCATGCAACAGTGGCAGTAAATGATTTGATTTGTTTTCTGGAAAATACTGTGTTCAAGCCAGGCCAATAAAAGCGATCCAGTGTCCAAAGCATTTTTGCCATTTGTTAAAAATGCCAAATTGTCCTTCCACCTAATTTACTAGCATAAAATCCAGTACGTTTTAATTGCTGACTAATTTGCAGAGATTTTACTGGGCCTATGTCTTAGGTCTGCTCTGAAGAAAGAAACTAACAGAAGTTTCTGGGAAAGACCAACATGGCCTGCAGCCATCAAGGAAACACCTCACCAGCGTGAGAAGTTTGGCTGTATCTTGTTGGCAACTGATGGAAGTCCATGAAGAAGCAAGTGCCCTCATAAATGTAACTCCATGCAACTCCTTGCTCAGTTGAAGGTGAGGAAACTCTGCTGTACATTGCAGAGCTGAGAGTCTTCTTCAAAGAGTAGACACAATTCATTTCCCAGCTGAACATTTTATATGCACACGCAGCATTGCAAAGTCCACCATTATAATTTGGTTTCAGTAAAAACAATGGCTTCTGAGGGATATAGATGTGGGCTCAAAAAAAAAACACTAAACACTCCCACTTGACTATTAATCATTTTTAGTAGATTTTAGGTGACAGTAGCTATGACTTTTCTGATCATGACTTAACATGCCCCTTTTACCAAAAGATGGCTAGACAAATGTCTGGCTAGAACCGATTGCTGTCATTCCACCACCTTTGGTGCTGATCCCCACTAACCATCAATGCAGGACAATGTTTTTATGTAGCTGCTCTCGATTTAAACAAAGTTTACACAATAGGCATACAGAGAAATTTCAAGTATGATTTATGGTTATCATGAGGGTAAAGGTAATTGACACTCCTGATGTTGCTCACTGCTATGCAGATGTGGAAGAGACAAGTGCAGGTGCATCAAGTCTAGCTGGAAGACAAAGCCAAGAAATAAATAGCCCAGGAGAATCACCTACCACCTTATGGCCACCAGGCATTCACATGGTCAGCTCAGAGGAGCAGCAATTCCTCACTGAGATTCCCTGAGCTGATTCCAAAGAAGCTGGGGCATCCAGCCAGAGAGGTAGAAGCCTGTGTGGAGAGACCAGATTACTCTGAAGAGCAAGGAGAGCCACATCAGCATGGCCCACAGCCAAACCCAGCCAGCCTCCCGAGCTGCTTGGCTCAGCTGTGATATCCCATTGACACAGCTACAGCCCTCCAGGGGCTGCAGCCACCTCGGGCACCACATCACACAGGGCAGAGGCGCTCAGAGGGATCACATCCAACACACAAAGGACAGGAAAGGGAACAGACACTTGGAGTCACTCACCTGAGGTTACACAGCTGGTCAGCTGCTTGGACAGGCTCTGCACCCAACTCCAGCCTGCTGTCCACTTGCCCACGCTGTCAGCCTGCCAGTGGAGAGTTCAAAGGACAGTTTCAGCTGCTCACACACATATGGTTGCTGGCACGTGGCTCTGGAGGAGGAAGATAATAACAGATCATCTAAGGATAACATAATACTGTATATCAGATGATGCTGAAAGGGGCCCAAGTCAAGTAAGCTTTTTTTCCCCTCTTCAATGGAATTTACTCGTGTATGCATGTTGTATTCGGAAGATGGCATTTGTTTGCCTGGAAGAGGAGATTATTCTGCAGACTATTTTCTTTAAAGAAAAAAAAAAAAACTAAGAGACTTCCAGGTCACTAGAAAAATTTACAAGTATTTTTTTAAAGGAGAGACCAAATGCAAGAAAGGCACACAGTGAGCAGGAAATGAAATAACAGAAATAATGCTAATAAATTAATCCTTTAGGTTTGCATTTTCTCGACCATGCTTAATTCCTGTATATCTTAATATCCTGGTTATCTTCTGGATCTAGTTCCACCTGGCACTGCCAGGGAAGTTCCTTCCACACTTCCCCTGAACAGAAAAACATGGATGAGTAGTTTTATATTTTCAGCCAAAAGCACACCTTCTACTCTTTCATCTATATTCCCTGTCCCCATAGTCAAATCACAAGCTCATCAGAGACAGACATGTCCATGGGAAAAACAATGGGCATAAGAACAGTCTCCCCCACCAAGGTCATTTGGTCTGCACCTTCACTGTTTTTCTGCCTGAAGAGTCCTACTCAATGTTTCAGCCCCTTTTGACTGCTAAAGGTTCTTCCAGTAGACACATCTTCTGCAAATGGAAATTCACAGACAATATATTTACTTTTCTTATCAACCTTTCACCCCTAGACTGTAGGCTTTTCAAACAGAGGTCAAAAACTGCTTATCTAGTTTCTCTCCCTCACATCCTTCCAGCACTTAGGCAATTTTATCCTATTCATCATGCTTGTCAACCATGTCTGAACCTTGTATAACTTTGCAATTAAGGACTAGTTTTAGTCTCAGCACATTTTTCCCCTACACCTCAAAAAGTGGTACAGCTTAGTATCAGAGACCATTTCAAGTCACAAACGACCTCTTGAAATCATCCAGTCCCATGTCCTATTTAAAGCAGGGCCAGCTAAGAAGAATTTGTGTCAGACCTTGTCCATTCAGATTCAGAATATCCCCAAGGATATCAATCCCACATCATCTGTGGGCTCCTACTCTTGTGTTCCACAGTCCTCAAAGTGATGGGCATTTTTTTCCTAGTATCTAACAGAAATTGCTATTTTTGGAACTTGTGTCCCTGGCCAACCCTATCACTGTCCATCTCTGAATCAACCAGCCTGGTTTTCCAGGTTCCTTTTGGGTACTTCTAATGAGTATAATGCTCACACAGCAGTTTCAGTCTCAAATTTGGACTTTTACTAGGAAATGGGAGCAGTTCCTTCCACATCAGCAAAGGAAAGCTGAATGCTAGAAGGACAGTGCCAAAGAATTCATAACCCAAAGTTAGTGAAGTAACTGGGAGTCTTCCCATCACATTCAATACGCTTGGAGTTAAATTCAGGGAGTGGACAGATAGCACAGTGAGAGAAGAAATGCATTTTCTGAATGGCTGAAGACAAACTGGTTTTAAAATGTCCCTGCGTGCATGGATTGTGTACCAGATCCCTTTTTAATTCCTACTTGTAAAAGCAAGAAAAAAAAATTCTCACAAAATCCTCATTTGGTACTCAAAGAATGCTTGGCATAAGTTGGAGAGGATATGGTATAATTTTTCACGCGTAATAAATGTTTAAGTCATGCTTGAAGCGCACAATTCAATTCAACTTTAATTAGAGAGGCGTCACTAAAGCTCTTATTATGATTTTGTAGGCCACAGAGGAGATCAGATCAAATTCTCAAGTTACACTGAACAGGGCAGAAAAAGCAAAGACGGGATCACATGCAGGACGATTCAGCTCATCAACACTCTGCTATTTGTGTGTTACTATTAAAATCTACCTGACCCAGAGATGACTAATTTTTAAGGATCCCTAGTACAGCCTGGGATGCTCATACACAGGAGGGCTTCAAAAATATTGTTCCCTGGCCTACACCATGCCATGGTCTAAATCTCTGGGAGGAGCTGGGGCACGCTGAGCAAACTCTGCAAGTCTATTAACCAAGTATGATCAGATGCCTTTCTAGCGGCAGCAGCATCAGCTTTGCCATAGTCTAAGGCTGTTGGTACATGTGCCTCTTTTTTTTTTTCCTCTCCCCAAAATATAAAGGTCACACCTGCAGAGCAAAACCAAAATCAATCAAGATGGTCCTCCAATGTGCAAAGTCAGAATCCCAGCAACTGCTGTCAAGGGAAAGATATAGAAAATATATCACAATGCACTATCTGGATTGTTTGCTGAGATTGGGAAATAATATTTCTCTTTAAAAATAAAGAGCTGGGACCACAGGGACACAGTTGCAGGTATGACATCTCTTGTGACCCCCAGAACTCAGGCGTTAGAGGGAGATATGTTTCCATCATTTTTTTCTTTTATTCTGCCACTTAAGACAATAATTAATCTTCTAACACTGGCTAAAGGCACATGAATTTATGAGAAACACAAATCAAGACACTACAGGTTTTATAGGCTGACAGAATTACTTTTTTTTAATACTAAATACTTTTATTTTGAAAATATTTGCAGTAAAATGGCCATGTAGCCACATCAAGTCCTGCAATAAGTTTTCTTCACTTCTTTGCATGTGTTGCAAGAACAGCTGGAGTATAGGAAAAAATAAAAGAAAAAGAAAGCAGAGAAACATACAGCAAACCACAGAAAATAGCAGAAAAATGATGGTACAGAAAATACAGCAGTAGGTGTAACTGTGATCCAGTCAGGCCAAATACGGTAAGAAACCATACCTTGGACAGGTCCCACTAAAAATGGACAGGTCCCATTAAAAACAGACAGGTTCATGTTGCACAGGCCTAATGTGCAATTCTTGAGAAGTCAAGCAGCAAAGTGGGCTCTCCCTAGCTCCTGGGCTCTGACAACATGCAATAGGACAGGTGAAACAAAACAAAGATTGAAGGAAGGGAAGAATGAAAAAAAAAAAAAGGCAAAAAACCACACGCTCCTAGCTATTAATGCCTTATGAGACACTACATTAAGAGGTGGAATTGTCCACAGGTAAAATCAGGGAATGACCGATTAAAATCCTTCCCTTCATGGTTAGGGGAGACTCCTGGGAGCAGCAATCATACCATAGCCATGGAGTCTAGAGAGCAAGGTGTGGGAGGGGATACAAATAACTTACTTTGCGTATAGGTCCCACCTGCATGATTATGTCCACTATCTATACTTTGAAGAAGCCATATCCAAGGAGAAGACACTGAAGAGCATTACAATGCCAGGAAGGATGTTTCCTTTCAGTTATTCCTCTTTCTCATCATGTGCCTTTGCAGTTAGTGTTTGCTCAGTGGCAGAATCCCTAGCAAGTAAGTATTGACAGCAGATCAGGAAGGTTATTCCCACAAAGATTTACCTCGGAAAAAGCTGGCCCCCATGCTGGAGTTGCCTTGTCCCATTCCACACACAGAAGGACGTATGCATGTTCAGCACATTTCCTTGGCAATCTAAGATCTGCAAATTTTGCCATCAAAACAGGTACTAAGGCACCAGCTGTTATCAAACACATGAAAAAGGAAGAGAACTCAGTGCTTTGATCCATCTCAGTCATCTAGACTGCAATTTACCACACTTCATGGTGCCTTCCTTCTCCCACCACACATCCCATTTTCCTCTTGGTTAAATGCTCTGCTCCGACATGCCCTCTCTGTTGCTTAGATGAGAACCAATTAGCTAAAGCAATGCACGGAAATAATTAGGCAACTTGCTCACCTAGTCCAGGAGAGCTGGCTAATAAAGGAGAACTATTGAAAATTTTGCAGACAGACAGATACGTAAGATCAGTGTTTCTTACCCAATCTTTCTCCTGGGATCAGAGTACAGTTGTGAAATATATCAGAATTCTGTTTTCTTCTTTCCTTTCCTAAGTTTGTGTCTGAGGGCTTAATTTTTATTGGGATGGTGTTGCAAACAAGCCAGCCAGGGGCTTCAGAAAATGTCTCTATCCCTGATCCTTCACAAGCGAATCCAAACATTCTTCAGATGGTCTTTGGAAATTATCTGAAGCAAAGGGGCTCTAACTCTGATGTGGACATGGTTAAAAGCTGTAAGAAGCTCCCTGGGCTGGAATGGCACCTACAGGCTTAACGTATTTACATTAATCAAGATTCAATCAAAGGCTTATTGGCACTCTCAGTCTGTGTGCCTGCATTACAAATAGCAATACAGATTTCTGGGATGGTTTAGTCAAGGCCTTAGCATAACTTGCAGCTACAGTACGAAAATACATAAACCATATAAGGTTACACAGTTCATTAAATGTTAGCAATATGCTTAAAACTAAAACTAAGGCATGCACTTTATATACAATTTTGATTGTCTATAATCCGTGTCAACACAGCTGTGCTACAGACCTCCTAAGTCACTGTTAGCAAGTCCATCTGCTTTACTGAACCGTGTCTAGTTTTGAAATAATGGCAATTTCTTTAACATTTTATGATTCCTGACTGTGAAAACTGCCTCTTGCGTGAGCCCGTGTCAAAATCTGACTAATGTTACAAACTGTGTGGTGCAATGAGATTTTGTTGGCAGTTGGAGAAACATAAAAATGTTAAGACACTTCACAAAAGTTTCACAAAGGAGTCACTGAATAAATCTTTTAATCTCAAGTAGCACGTACTTCATTACATCAGCATTTTTCAAGGAATGTTCCTATTGTCAATGAAAATTAGCTCCAAGAATCTGAAAGCAGGAGGACTTAACAAGGGAACCAGAATCCCAGAATTATGGTTTGTGTGTCAAGCATTCTGTAAAAAAACAGACTTCTGAAAAGCTGGCTCTTCCACTTTACAAACACAGGCCTTTACTACCCCAGTAAGACCAAAGCAGATAATCTTTACAGGAAGATTTTGGACGGTTCTCAGTTAGAGAAATGTCATCATTCCCATCTGTTTTGCTGTGTACTATATCCACGGAAACTTCCCATCATTGGTGACAGGACTAGCTCTGGGACCTTAACTCCCAGGCTAGATTTCCTACACGCTCTGTCAGAGTGAGTGTTTATAATGGTGCTCAGTTTTTTTGTATTCTCCTCAACAGTAGTCACTATCAAAATTACTGAGGAGATTTAACTATGCAAAAACTTTGAAGAGCTGGTGATAAGTTGTTTCTGAGTAGAATGAACACAAATATCAGATTCCTTAATCAGAATAACTTTTCATAACTTACTGACTGAAGAGCTATTTTCTTCCCTCCCGTGACTTCATTCAAGTATTGTCATTTGCCTTCAGAATGTTCTGGCAAGTCTAAAATCAAACCTGGTTTTCCCAAGGATAGAGAAAAGCTGTAACAGAACATTGCATAGAAGCAGGTTGTAACCTGCCTCATAGAAAAGTCAGAATTTCCCCCTGAAAACAAGGTCTTTAAATAATTCAGTCACATAAAACAAGAGGCCACGTGGTCACCACCTCTTAAAAGTACCTTTATGTGGCAAACAAAACAACATATCCAACCTATTTGCAGACTCAGCAATGGCTGTGGACATTTGTTCTGCCTGACGTATGGGCCCTAGTCAGTGGTGTAGGTGTGATCTCAGACAGTCTGCTGCACATTTACCGTGTGCCTTTTGGACTTCATCTGTTCCTTACAGGAAGCCTAGATGTTTATACCTTCAGCAGACATCTCAAATAAAATGAATAATATTTGGCCAGCTCACTGCTGAAATGAGAGAATCAAGGAAAGTGATGTGAGTGAGTCAGCAACTACAGCTATTGCTCATATGTGGATATCGAGTCTACGCCTGAGCCCAGGGTAACGCACGCATGGAGGGAGGTCTGTCTCTGTGCCATGTGCATGGTGGGCTGATCGTTACTAAAAAGGCCTTTCTCCTTGCCAAGGACTGACTTGCAGAGTGACAAAAGTTCTCTTGGTGTGAAGGCCAAGACGATGCTGCAAGAGCTTCACAGCTTGGAAGGAGGTACCATCAAACACTGAGCAACTCTGGGGAGAAGGTGTTTCGTCACCCCTCCACTCTCTCCCCATTTTTGGTTCTCAAGAGAAAGATTTCATTGCTTCACCCTTTCATGCAAAACAACTCCCCCCACCTGGCCCTCTACTTTTCCCCTTGGGAAAAGAGGGGCAGAGCAGGTAGAGCAGAGGCCCTCTTCTCTCCAGCACTCTCCTGACTCACCACCAGAAGATATCCTACTCTTCGAGCTGTGCTGTGACCAGCCTTGTGCTCAGAGCAGGAGAGCAGAGGTAGCTGCTCATGTGCTTCCTTTCTGGCACAGCTGTCAGATGTGCCAACACAGGCCTTCACTACATCTCCTTTGTTGCACCCTAATTGTTTCCATGAGAGCAGACAAAGACAAGCTAGACCATTAAAAAGTGATCATTCAGGGAAAAAATTATTTAAATGTCCACCTCTCCTGTGCTCTTCTACCTTCTCCATCCTTCTCCCATGGGAATAAATCCATCTATAACTTCCCCTACCCTGACACTTTGGACACCCAAAGCAAACATCTCCTGGGAGATCCCAGCATGACTGGGTGCTGGGAAAACATCAAGCACCCAACTCTGTCACGAATCATAAAACCACCTCACCAAAATGCTTTTGCAGTTCTCAGAAGGGGGACATACTTGGAGTAACTGGAAGACCTTGACCTGGATGCAATGGCCCAGTGGTACTGCTCAGGCTGGGATCAGAGGGAGGCAGAGGCAGCACTCCAAGAGGACTGTGCTGTGAGCCAAGATACACACTGAGACTTGGGACCTGTTTTAATTATTGTTTCATTTCTTTCACTGCTCAGGAACATGTAACAAGCTGAAATGTGCATTGTGCCTGTAAACATTTACTTTCTTTGGGTCTTGTGCAATGCTGTGTCTCATTCTCTTGGATGGTGCCTGGAATGCAGGAATAGCCATAACAGATCGGCTGAATGACTGTCAACTCAACCATCCATCTCCGACAGTGACCAGCACAAGCTGCTTTGAAGGAAGTTGCTAGAAACCCCACATCAGGCAGTTGTGGATTAAGTTGCCTCCAAGGGAAGTTTCTCCTTTCTGCCATGCGACTTGTGTTTGACTCATGCTCTAAAAAATTCAGGAAAGTCTGCCTGCCCAACCAATCGCTATTTTTTTTCTCATGTCAATTCATGCCCTCAGGATGCTTTGCACTGGTGCGCCTGCCAGCCCCTTTTGGTGGAGCACGACACAGGGTGGTGCAGGTTAATCCCGCCCCGTACGCAGAGCCGCGGGCCTCGCACGGTCAGACACGTGGGGCTGCAGTTGCCGTAAGCCTGATGGCTCACAGACCCAGAAATCTGAGTCAGTGTCGGCACACTCTCTGCAGATGCACTCTGGCCCTTTGTACTCACAGCCTGTAAGCACGAGGCGTTTGGGGATCCTGCCCCTCTTGCTTGCAGGAACAGTTGTTTTTGAACGGTGCAACAGAAGGGGTATGCACGCCATCAACAACTTGTGATCTTCCCCAGGCCTTTGGCAGAGAAATTATCTTGCAATTCGACAAACCTCGCCAGATGCACAAGAGGCCAGCTGGGGCCACAGTAAAGCGTAGGCCAGTGTGGGAGCGCCAGCCTCCCCCAGCCCTCCAGCAGGGCTGTCTGCCTCGCACCGAAAAGGAAAAGAACCTTTGCCCCTTCTTCTGGGTCCGAAGGAGCATCTGCAGGACTGAAACCAATCAAAGCCAGCTGTGAAAAATGAAGGGGAGAAGGCAGGGAAACACTGATTATTATGACTAGGAAAAACGCTATTAAAAAAAAAATAAAGAAAAGGGAAAAACTGATCCCATATGGGAGGCAAATGAAATACAAACTCAAAACAGGCCATTACGCAGTGTCTCTCATAAGGCTGCCACACTGGGGGCTGCGTCCACGTGTGGACATGCAGTGCCCCTGGGACCACTGGAGACACCCCTCTGCTCTTCAGTAAGATTAGTGTTACCTTGGAGCATCCTGAGCTGTGACTGGCACAGGATTGTTGGTTAGACAGCCCCTGCAGACTGACCAAGGAGCTATTCAACCCCCACAGACACACACACACAGAGTAACCTCAGGTCTAATCATTCCACCAACCCTTTTCTGCCTCAGCCTCATATTCCAGTCAACTTTGCTGCTGGCTCCTTGCTCCTTTTGAGATGAGTTCTTCCCCTCATCCACTCCCATGGGGTCAACCACATGGCTGCCCTTTTGTCGCTCCTCTTCTCATTCCACACTTCCCCTTCTTCAGCAGATCATCTCCATCACCTGCTCCATCTGCCTACCCAACATGTGCCCTTCAAGCTGTTTCTGAGCTGCAGCCAAGCCCCTGAAGCCAGGCTCTCAGAAGCAAAACATCTTCACCGACGAGGCTTTTGGGGTGCAGTCCAAGCCCAATCCCTTTTTACGCTGCCAGAAGGGAGGGAATGCCCACCCTGTACCAGCCATACTGTGAGGCTCATTCACAGTGTTACTGGACCAAAGGGGCCAAAAGCCAGCTCTCTTGTTCTTCTCAGGTGTTTCTTCCACTGCTCTTGAAGCACAAGGAGATTCAGCACAATGGGGGCTCATTTCTTTTGGTAGTAGTGATGACAATCAGTCACCTACAGAAGGAAAACTGGAGGACAGCAACATGACTTCCCATGTCTGTGGGCTGTGCTCCTCAAAGAAAAAATACTCTCCAGAACTTGAGGGACAGATGGTTAAAGGGTGGCTTGCTCAGTCTGCCCTGCTCTTGTGAATCTGTCAAAGACGCAAAATATTTGGTACTTACTTTTTTTTTTTTTTTCCAAGAGGCCCCTGCTCATAAGTGAGTCTCAGTGTCTATTTAAAAGACAAAATAATTTCTTGCATACTGTAATGGAGAGAAAACATACAAAAATGTGAACTTAGAGTTCAAACCACAGAAAGAGAAATTAATCCCTTTAAGAAAATTCATAGGAAACCCTCCCACCATAAGTGAGTCTCACATTTTGGGAATCCAGCTCAGTTGGAGTAAAATCCCCATGTCTGCTCATATGAGAAGAGGATGCACTCCAGCTATTCAGAGGCACAGCTCTACAGACCTCCCCAAGGCTGGCTTCTTTGCCCACCCTGTACCAAGGCCTGTGCACTGTGTCCCAGTGCAACATGGACCTTCTTTTCGAGAGCTATCTCTCTGGTGTCTGGATCTTGGGAAAAAGCAGGAAGAGAGGGGGCCCTGAAGGCACTTCATTTCTCAGTACTAGAGTGCTCCACAACATACCCAGGGCCACAGCCAAATGCATTAGACCACAGCACTCCCAGATCCTACTCAGGAGTCTTCATAATTCCTCTTCCCAAGCCAAGAAAAACAGCAAGCAGAAAACAAATAACAGTGGGCAAGCAGGAGTATTTGTCCCTTACTACAATGGCCTTAAGCAATCAGAGAGGTAGGGCTGATGAACCTTTAATTACTTGTGCAATAATGACCTCTGTTTCCAGCATTCCTTGGCAGGCAGGAAGTGGCTAGAGCAGTCAGGGACCTGTTATGCTCTCTTCTCCACAGGCTTGAAATTGATACGAGGGCCCCTCACCCAGCTGGTCACAAGTTTCAAGATACGCTCCACACAGAGGTTGTTTATAGCTATTAAAAGCTGTGAAAAGAAAATGCAATAAAAACAAAACAGCTCTTTTACCGAGGAGTTATTACTGAACAGCGTGGCTCTACAGCTAAGGTGTTCAAAGCTCCTCTGCTACTTTTTCCAGATAGCCAAAAGAATAAATTTTTTAAAAAGCAAATTAATGAAAGCAGCTTTCAACCTCGGTACATCAATATTTTGTGTAGTGTGTCATACTCCACAAAAGAGGAAAAGGAAGGGGCACTTTTCACTAAGGACACCTAGATATTAGCCAGAAAGACAAGCAGGGTCTAGAGGACAGTCATCACCACTAGATAACTTCTATGACACAAATGAAGGCAGAAAGATGTTATGGAATTGACCCAAGCTCAGCTGGACAGTTTGGGAGTTCACTCTCCTGATTCCCAAGCCAAAGAAATGAGCTTTCTTTTGGGGGCAGGGGGAAATCAATATGCTCACAACTGGCAGCTGAAGAATGCAGAAGGGTGCTCTACATCCCCACAGGGTCTACCCCATAACTGGATGTACTG
Organism: Picathartes gymnocephalus; assembly: GCA_013390045.1. NCBI lineage: Eukaryota > Metazoa > Chordata > Aves > Passeriformes > Picathartidae > Picathartes > Picathartes gymnocephalus. The sequence continues at coordinate 295,749 of WEKY01019604.1, read as the reverse complement.
TAGCTGAGACAGCTGCCAAGCCTGATGTCTTTCCCAAGCTCCATCTCGGCTGGGATTCTGCAACACAACAGAGGCTGATCCAAAGGTCAGAAAAAGAAACCCTGCAAGAGGCAGCTCACAGACTATTTCACTTCCGAAATAAGTAAGTCTCTTCCTATCCCCATCTCCATCTGCTGGAGTCAGTTTGTGCCTTGACGCACGTGGCACTGACAACTTCCCAAAACTCTTGTTCTTTTAATATTACCATTAGCTCTCTGATATCTTGGTTATCCACAGAAACAGTCAGAGTGTGTCTGCATCCAGCAAAGTTCTTGGCCCTGATATTTTGTGGCAAAGAATTGCACAACACTAATCTAACCCACTGTTGAGTGAAAACATTTTATGTCAGTTTCTATCTTGTCTCCTTTTTTGTTTCTCTGACAGTCCCCATTCCCATACATCATAAAGGGAGCTACTTCTGCATAGTCCATCTCTAATTATGTTGCTTCTCATTTCTTCCTCTTCTAGAATTAGTATTTTACAGGCTTTTCAATGTATGTTCACAAGGGGTCTTTCTCTCTACAATCACAGCTGGCTCGTTCACTCCCCCTCCTCGTGGAGACAAAGTGGCCAAAACAACATGGTGTGTCCCAGTGTTTAAGGGAACCTTTGCAACAGAGAAGGATGTCCTGGGATTGCTGAGCAGCTTTCCCATCAATTAAAACAGGGAACATGGAGACAAAAAGAGTCACCTCCTTCTGTTGATTGAAACCTCTCTGTTCTATGATGCATTAGGGCAATACAGAACTGACTTGGGTTAGAAAATAGTTGCTTTGAACGCAAGACTGAGGCTATAGGCAGACCCATCAGTCCCTGTCCTCTTTCACCAGTCAAAAAGGGTAAGAAAACTTCACATGGCAGAACACCAGTTAGCTCCAAAGTCTGCTCCTGTGGAATTATCCATGGCTTTCATTAGCCATTTCCTTGCCCTGCCTCCCACTGCAGAACTCTGCCAGCCACACGCCACTGCTGTCACTGCCCAGAACCTAGAAGAATGCACATGCAAAAAATATCCCCAGGGATGTGCCCATCTAGTAATCTAAAGACATTCACCTCACTTGTGCACCACCCTTAGTTTCTTTTCTGGTTGTTTCAGAACTGTAAGGTATGAAGAAGATCCAGCTGGACAAAGCTGCCTCATCACTGAGACACCAGCAAGCAAAAGTAACACAGATCTCCACTTCCCTTCCTCTGTTGGATCTCCAGTCAGGTCACAATCACTATTAAGCCCATCTGGAGAAACTGAAGCATTCAGAAGTTCACTGAGTCATCAAAAGCAACAAAGAGCAGCAGCAGGCTGCCACACAGCTCTGGAAAAGTCCCCTTCAAAACACTAAATCCCTGGAATGAAGGGCTGCCTTGCCTCATCCATGAGATTATTTTAATGGCACGTTCATGAATTCATCCCAAAATTCATTCAGACGAGTCAACAGGGAGGTGCTGGGAGAGAGGAGCACCATCTCCAGTTTGAAAGCAACTTACCTGGAGAGATCCCTTGGGCAGCGTGGGGAGCACTAGTGTTAGAGCAACTCAGAGTTTCAACGTCAAGTCTTAGGGCGTCATAGGCCTCCTCACACTGACCCTGTAGACATTTGTCTGATCAGCCCTTAACAGGACCCAGGGGCCGGCTATGTCTGCACAGCAGTAGCAGCATCAGGCCCAACATACATTGGGCAAAGAAGCAAAAGAAACAGCCCACCTCTGTTTCAAAAGGCTTGAAAGTTTCTGCCCTTCTCTTGCTCCAGTCCCTTCCATAAAAACTTCGCATGCAGAGCAGAGTCTCTTGGGTCCCTCATTCTCTTGAGCAAAGTAAACAGACCTCCAGTGCAGCGACAAATGAACAACAAACAGAGGGAGAAGAAGTAAAAAAATCTTGCCGCCAACTCGTTTTTTCTTGGCATGTTTAATTAAAAAAAAAAAAAGGTAAAATGTGCAAGCTATGCCCCAAGGGTGACCCTGCATAAAGCTTTCTGGCAGCTCCAATGTCTGCCATTTCCCCCTCACATCACCACAGACACCCCATCTCTTCCTGTGCTCTTACCCTGATGCACATGCACACTTACAGAGTCCTAAGAATCCTGGCACCCAGACGGCTTTTTCTTTTTCAAGCATGCCAAAACAAGCTCAGCTCCTAAATCCCGTTTAGAATTTGGGCTTGTGTGGAAATGTGTTTGCCTCCATCCTATGTTTATTTTCTTTTGTTTTCAGGTTTGTTAGCCCAAGGGCAAATGTTGTTCCTAGCACCAGTTTTGGGGTTGGGTTTTGTTTTGGGTTTTGCTTTTTTTTTTTTTGGTATTTATCTTTCAATAAAGTGTTCCTCCTTGCAAGTATAAACAGGATGTTTAGAGACTCTGGGTATGACGACCAGTCTTTGACAGCTGTTGTGAGACACCACACACTGGGTTTGCCATGTGTGCAAGCGCTGGCACAGCTCAATCTGCAGCAGGCTCTCTTCATGACCTAAGAAACCTTCAACAGCTCTGTGTTTTCAGCACAGGCTCACGAGTAATGCACCACACAGACATGACCCAGAACAACTCCCTGGCTTCTCCCTCCATTTAGAAGAATAACACCTGCCCACCCCACAGCCATTCCCTTTCTAGTCCACCCATTTCACTTGTTTAGCTACACTAAACTATGCTGTGCCTCTGAGAAATTTTTCTTTTCCAGGTGCATACAGATAAACAAGAGTCAAAATACTTCTAAATCACAAAGCAGCACAGGGAGTTTCCCAAGCCTTTTTTTAGGAAGGGAAGTTTTCCAAGCCTTGAATCACTGACATTGGTTTGACTTCTAAAACAAGAACTTTGGAATATAAAACATAGATAGCTCTAAGGGCCAGATCCCAAGCAAGACATACCTGTCTAAAACACTGTATGTGACCTCTCCAACATCCCATTCAGCACAGAAGAAAATGCAATGCCTAATTCTCCACAGCACAAATGCTCCAAAATCTTAATCACTTTTTATTTGCAGGATTTTCTAACAGCAGAAGGCAGGAAGATACTGATAATTAGTACCGCTTTGTAATTAAAAACAATTAGTTTTGCACCAGGCCCTAATTACTGTGTTCCCAAGCCACAGAATAAATGACTGTGATATATTTCCCAAATTCTGCAAGCTGGGTGTGTCCGCAACAGCAGCACACACTTTGATAAGCCATACTATACACAAAGAGCTAAATGCTGTCTAAACAGTCATAAATCACTTCAGAAGAAATGGCTCAACCACTATGTCATCTTATCTAGTCTGAAACCTTTTGCATTTAAAGAAAATAATATTTACAGAAATTACCTCCCTTCTCTACAAACACACGATTCCTGAGCAGCGACGCTCAGTTTTCCCAATTACAAGCACTCTGTGTAATTCACAGGACAAATGACAACATGTTGGTGACTTTCATGCTGTTTGTGCCCAGCTTATTCAAAGAAAATGACTTGGTCCTGCAATGCTTGTCAAGTTCAAGCTTTGAAATCTATTCCAGGTAACATTCAACCACAAGCTTCTGGCCTATGCACAGAAAGTACAGCATGAAATTTTATGCTGTGTGTCATTCAGGAGGTCCAAAGGGATTATCACAATGTTCCTTTGTAGCCATGCTACCTACTAGCCTTGGCATAAAGCCACCCTGGAAAGCCATTCTCAGGCAACTGCTTTAAATTGGACTCTGAGCAGTCCTTGAACTCTACTTCAGGAGAAAGCAGCATTGTCAAGATAACGGTTTTACAGCTTTCAGTCCTCCCAGGAAAAATAGTGCTTGCTTTGTGTACCTTGCCCTGTTGCACTGAGCAGACATCCTCTCTTCAACCCTCACCACTCTCTGCGAGCCGTTCCACAAACACGCCAGAGCTGAAGAAGCAAGAGTCTGTCCTACAGCCTGAAAATTCAAATAAGTAAAATAGTTCTCCTGAAATAAAAGCCCCAGCTTTGATGTCACTGGGATAACCTGGAAGGAGCAGGAATTCCCCAGCCATAAAGATATTTTCCACAGCAAATCCACCTTGGATAAAGTAAGCCAAATTTTCCTACTCCTTCATTCATTCAGCACTGCTAATGGCAGTGGGTCAAGGGTAGATCAAATAATTGAATACATTTTTCTGTCACTCGATGTATAGTTTGGGGGTCCCAGTATGGGAGCTGAGTGATGCATTGACACACCTCAGGGACAGGATGCCTTCAGAGAAATCTGGACAAGATCAAGAAGTGGGAATCTTGTGAGATTCAGCATGGCCAGCTGCAAGGTGCCGCTCCTGAGTTGGGGCATGAAGATGATTAGAGAGATGGAACACTTCTCCTGTGAGGAAATGCTGAGGGAGCTGGGGTTGTTCAGTCTGGAGAAGATCCTGTGAAGACCTCACTGCAGTCTTTCAGTATTGAAAGGGGGTCTATAAGAAAGATGGGGATAGATTTTTAGCAGGGTCTGTTGCGATAGGACCAGGGATAATGGTTTGAAACTAAAGGAGGGTCAATGTGAATTAGATATAAGGAAGAAGATTTTTATAGTGTGGATGGTGTAACACTGGAACAGGTTTTCCAGAGAGGTGGTGGATGCACCATTCCTAGAAACATTCAAGGACAGGCTGGACTGTGCTCTAAGCAAACTGATCTGGTTGAAGACATCCCTACTCATTTCAAGATTGATGGACTACACGATTTTTAAAGGTCCCTTCCAATCCAAACCATTCTATGATTCTATAATCTGGGTAACACAGAAGATAAAGCTTGACATCTAACCACTTACCAGCTGTGCTACACCCTCTGAGGTTACATAGTAAGGCTCAGGTGATGACAAATGGTTACAAGACTCAGTGATTTTGTTATATGATTTTTGTTACCTGTCCCTAGCACCCACCAGAATACCACCTACAACACAAAACTCATTTCTAAGGTGCAGTGTTAGGGGAGTCACTTAGTCACCTCTGCACTGTCTCTGCAATTCATTTTGGTTTGTTTCAAAAAAAACAGAAGCAATTGCACGTTCCCTCTGAAGTGTCCTGGTATTGCTGGGATAGCTGGATGGTGTTGCTGGGAGAGCACTCACTCAGCATAGCCAGCTGCCTTTCTCCAAGAGACTGGCCAGCCCAGCCAACTGCACACCCACCGGCTGTTCCAGCACTTTACTCTTTGGGGGGTTGCACACGTTCAGAGAGGAAAGAAACTGCATTCAGCATTGCCCTTGCACGTCAGAGAAAGCAGCAGCTGCAGAGCTGTGCACGCCAAGTGAAGGACATGGCTTCTCCTGCACCACAGCGAACATCATTCTCTTCAACCAAGTCATTACTCTGGTCCTTGGAGAAGTTGTTCACGTGTATATCCACATCCTTGGCCCACAGGTACGGCCACTGACATAGCCAAGGACAGCTCAACACCTCTGACAGCAGGGCTAGATGTGACTTCACAGGAGCTGCTGACCCTTTACATCACCCAAAACAAACATCAGGATGTGCTGGAAGGAGCACAGTACATTGAACAAAACTCGCAAAAAACTCTGAGTCCCTGTCCTAGTTTCAGCACTGGTTTGCTGTACTTCTCCCTGGTACCTCTGATACAATCTGTGCCTTTGTATTAAAGTATCCTCTCTGTTATCTTTTAGCCCACCTGTACAGCTTGGGGGATGGGATTTGTGAAGCACTGAAGCACCAGATCATATTAATCACTAGCACTTCCTCAAAAACACGGCTCAACAAGGGACTGGGAAAGACTCAAGATCTTTTTAATCCCACTTCCATAGCAATTGGGAGCATTAAAGCAAAATAATGTTGGGTCAGGGACTCTTTTCTTTTTTTTTTAATCTTACCTTAATTTCACAGGAATACTGTTTTAGAGGTAGCTGGTACCATTGAGGAATGAGTCCCCGCCCAGTAACAGTGGCTTGGAACTAGATGATCTTTTCGGTCCATTTCAACTCAAACCCTTCTATAGGATTACATGATTGCTCTCTTAAGCAGCTTGAGTGTCTGCCAGAATTTGATCACAGCAACTTCATACAAACATGGGTGTATTTGTATCTCTGTTTCTTCCCTTTTGTGCCACTCCAGACAGAAATCTGCCTTGAACATGAATTAGAAATTAATTGCCCATGGAGAAATCGTGGAGTAGCAAAGCATGGCAGACCTACACAGGCACTTTTGATACTCACTGAGCCTAGAGCACATTTGGGACTGCTAATATATTTCACTCATTTTGGGTCCTCAACGCCAGTACAGAAGTTGGCAACTCCAACATCTCCTGACCATTAACAGGAAAGGCAGAGAGTGATGGTTAAATCTATCTTTGCTGTTACACCTAATATATCTAATGCTGCTTCATTTATCCAGAACTAGCATACCTGATTGTTTGCTTGCTCAAGGCTGACCAGCCAGTTAGGAAGACACATGACAGCACTAGATAAGCCCTTTCTATCTTCACCATGGTGAAAAAGATGGAAGTACCTACATTGGAGATAACCACAAAGGAAAGTGAAGAAAAAATAGCAAACTCCATAATATTATATTGAAGGAACATAGTCCAAGTTGCAATATAGGTAATTTCCATACTGATCTGTGAGTTTGAGAAACAACTCATTTAAAGAATCTATTAAACAAAGGAGGGGGGAGGAGGAGGCTGTGTACAGCAGAAAGACCCTTGCACCCAAATTCAGTCACCCTACTTTAAAACTGCAGGCCAGCTCCTGATTTAATGTGGACTTTCACGGGTCACTACAAAATTCTGGAAATGTTGCCTTCGCAGATATGCCAAACATATGAACTGCATTCAGTGAAGTCAGTATTTTTCCACATCTACTATTGTAACTCTGCTGGCAGGCTGAGAGTAGCAAATCCTCCCTTATCTCCCTGCTCTCTGAGAGCATCTCTCTGTTTAAGTACCAGCTAACTGAGATCATACACAATCCCCCTTGGAAAGTGGACCAGGAGGGGGGTGTAAGCAACAAACCACAGGAGGTGGACTGTCATGCACAAGGGAAGTAGCAGGGAGAAAGAGGTGACTAATGAACAGAAGGGGGTGCGTAAAATCCTACTTGGATTGACTCTCTGGAGAACAGCTGTTTCCTTGTAAACATCTTGCTAGCTGTCCAAACAAGTTCAGACACAGAACAATAAAGGAGAGCACCCGGGTAGAAGCTGTGTTGAAGGCATGGCCTCATTCACTACCCTGCCAATTGCTTCAAGTGGCACAATTCAAAAGCCAGGAAAATATTAGCTGTACATTTAACGCTGTGTGTGCTGTGTTGTAACAAACAGCCTGCAGAAATATCCTTCTCCATCTGTGAAGTTCTTCCTAGCCCTCCTTTTCCCCCACTACTTCTGACACAACAGCAGAGCACATTACTTGACAAAGGGAAAGAGGAAATATCCTCATCAGAGCGAGGAGAAACAGCCACAGAGCCAAGAAATAAAAACACTGAACGTGGCAGCCCAGAAGGCCTAGAAAAGTTCTACCACTGCCCTGGCATCAGCAACTTGGAAGTAGAGGGAGTTACACCAGAAAAAGTAGAAAGAGTCTTTTTATGAGTCCTCAGCACAAAATAGGCTACACTGGCAGAAGCATTTCTATGCCAATACAACTGTGTCCACACAGGACACTTGCCACCACAGCAAGGTAGCTGAGGAGAGGGGAAGGAATACCAGCACAGCTGTGCCAGTAAACATTCCTAAGGCAGGCTGGTCACAGAAGGCAGCTACCCGCACTGCACAACAGCAAGCAGAGACTGCACCACCTTTGTCTGTTCCTTGATGCTTAAGGGGATCAAATACATTCATGCCCAGTCACAAACCTGTCCTATAAACCCGGTCCCCAAAATGCCACACAACTGTTACAAGAGCACAATAAGACCACAGGCTTTTCTCCAGGAAAGGAGGGGCACTGCAAGGACGGCAATAGGATAGTATTGTCACAGTAAGTGACAATAAGGGAACCCTACATCCCGAGCCTATAGTACAGTTAGCTACACTTTCATGTCCACCTCTGGCTAACATATCTTGACTTTTATACATTCTAATCAATACAAACTGCACGTATCCTAGGAAATTAAATACCTCCTATTTCTACTCAAAACAACTCAAACGAAGAAGGTAAACACAATGATACTCTCATAGTCAGAAATGACAATGAGGAATTCCACATTTTAGAAACAGTCCACAAGTTCACAGAAAAGACCTGGTGCAGTCAGATTTATTTTACCTTTTTATTTCTTCAGGGCCATTTTGTTGTAGTCATGCACACACAGCCAGAAAAAAGACACACTAGCAAGGGCTGCTCAAGAATAAACATTCAGTCATTACAAGAAGGGAAGAGTGCAAATTGTGCTAACCAAAATCCCTCTGAGCCTAAAGGAAGGCAGCTGGTTTGTTGCATCAAAGTCCAAACCAATCAGGGACTCCACTTCGTCTGGGGTCACCTTCCTGCCGCTGCTTCTCTTTCTCCATATATTTATCCCTGAAGTCATCGAAAGAGCGAGTTTCTGAGTCTTGTTCTTTCTCTGGAAATAGGTTGGGAAACTGAAAGGTTTGTCCTTGGCCCTAAAGAGAAAACAAATGGTCAGAGAGACATTCCAGCCTTTCTGCAGTAGCTATGATGCATACACTTACAGTGAAAGACCACCCTGAATTTTCAGCTAGTGCAAAATCGTACTTTGTGACCTCCCAAGATCTCTTTCCACCTGTGTCCCCAAGATACATGTATGTCCCTTCTCCTCAAAAGCTAACTTTCAGCCTCTCCTCTTCTGTGTGCTACTTAAGATACTGATATCTTTTTTTTTTTTACAGATGAATGATCAGGAGATGGACATGTCTTCAAAGACTTTGAACCAGCTGAGAGATGTTGTGTGAGTCATACAGTAAAAGCAAGATGAGCAAAATAAGTGGTTTTGTTAAAGTAACACAACCAGGGAAATACACAGTGGAACAGGCATTCATTATGTTAACACTCAGGATATGAGTAGTGGTTGTAGTTGTTTAGATCTCATCTAAGGATAAGAGAGAGCAGTCCTAGCAGCTGTTATTGTAGGGTGTAATGTGGGAATACAGAATAACAGATATCAGAGGTCTCTTATCAACAGACATAAAGACTATGGTGTAAAACAATTACAGTGGGAACAATCTGTCTAATATATCACTAATGAGATTAAAGTGATTACATCTGCATCAGTCATTCTGCCTAACAGACAAGTCACTTTAGTGAAACGTCATCATCAGATCTATGTCTCCCACATGGAAAATAAACATTTGCTTGGTCTCTGGTTTTTATCTAACAGCAGGAAACCATTTTTTCTGTGCAAATGTACTATCCCATTAACATTACCTACTTATTTTTAGTGGCATTTGGTCTAAGTACAACTTCATTAAACTCAACAATATCAGCCCTGCCATTCTGTATGGGACCTTGCATAATAAAGCTTATAACTGGTCACCCATAACCCTAAAATTACTCTCCAAAATACTTAAAAATGTTACCATACATTAACTTCTTTGGCAGCATCCTGCATACAGAAATCTCAAGAAAAGCATTTAACTTAATATGAAAACAGGTTGGTTTGGCTTTTTTTCAGATCAGCCAGTCTTTAAATTTAAGCAGTAAATATAACCAAACAAGAGGCTCAGTTATTAAATGGTTCCACAAAGGACATGAAAGGAGCCTTCCCCAACATACCTACTCTGCATTTTGGGATCAGAAACATGACATAAATAAATCCAACAGAACCGTCACCACATCCCTGACCCAGCTGAATGTGTCCTATGTTTCATTTAACCATATACATGCAACCTGGCAAATAACAGGTGTGAAAAAATCTAAACCTCATATGCTTTGGAGAGAAAAAAGCATGACTTATCCCAGATGAGATTATCCAGACTGGAATCTACAAAATACCAACTCCACCCAGCAATGCTCCGGTTGTTTTTGTAGTGCATACTTCTTGGGGGTTTCCTAAGAGCCTGACCATACTACAAAAACAACAAGGGAGCTGCTGTGTACATTGCTTTTTCCTTGATTCTAGCTGGATAAGCTCAACTGGAACATATCAAGGTTTTCCTTTCCACTGGTGTACACTCTGGGGTTTCAGCTCTTTTGTACCTTTAAATTACCAACAGGTATCCTCACAATAGCTGTCCTTTGACAGCAAAGCACAGTCCCATTTCATGGCACAGCAATTGGCCTTACCAGGGTCCTTGAGCAAGCCCAAAGCTGCAGCCTACTGAACCTCTTCTTGTAGTGGGAGCAGCAACAAGCACCCTTGAGGCCAAGCACTGCCCAGGATTTTAGCACACTGAAGGACTTGGAAAGGAATTTTCTAATATTACAAAAAATTGCTGTGTTTTAACTGCACTGTAGGTAGGTCACTCAGCTCTGCAGTACCCACAGAACAGACAGGGCCCATACTAAAGACCTGTCTGCCCTGGAGAGGAAGCCATTTTAGTTAAACAAGTCAGAAAACAACTCAGGCTAACATGGTAGGCACACCACCTCCACCGAAAATCTGAGAGCTATTTATATTGGTAACAGTGTAGTAAGGGACTGTTCTTGTTATGCAGCACTTTCCTTCTGGTATGCTTCCAGGACCAATGCATTTCCCTTATTGGAGAATGAAGGAAGGCTGTCCCTAAAGCGTACTAACAACATCCATGGTAATTCACTAAGCATTGCAAAACAGTTATTATTTTAAAAAGAGGAAAGAAAACAAAAAGATACACACAGAGGCTGTAGCAAAACCAGACAAACCTTTAAGCTGTTTATCAGAGTGCTCACAGTTCCCATTTCAAGGCTGGTCAAAGTCAAATATTGAGTTGAAAATGTCAATCTGTATCTGGAGTCTTTTAGTAAATCAAAATCAGCACAGACAAGTTGGCTCTTTCCAGATCTTGTTTTGTGAAGAAATTCTGATTTTGGCTGGCAGCCAAATATGATTTGAAACAGCCAAGCCATTACACCCGGAGAACTGAAGGTTGATAAATCTTAAGTAACAATACTCTGCAGTAATACTGCACTGCAAGGCTCTGGAGTGTTGAAAGCTGTATGAAAAATAGCAGTTGTGCATGCTCAGTAGCTAGTTTTCAGAAGAAGCCTGTATCTTGGGTATTTCAAAATTTCAAAAATACCAAAAGGCATCAACTTACATAAAGCATTGTCGGTCTGTCCAGGCATATTTACCCTCAGTGCATCTTCCACATAATGCCAGAGGCTACTGAGGTTCTAGCTCATATGCCACCTCCTCAAAAAAAAGCCTACCAAAGGAACAGAGGGATTGTAACTCCTTTACACAGTGCTGCCTTTTCTTACACTTCTTCTTTGCAAAAGTTTTCCCTTCCATGCAGCAACCATCTGACAACCATATGATAAAAGCTTCCTCAGACTGAAATCCTACTGGAAAAAAGCAAACAATTTTTACCAAGTTCATCAGGGTTTATCTGGCTAACAAACTGCTAGAACATGTAGTGCTGGCATATCCAACAGGAAAGGAAGACTCTGGCTTACCTGAAAACCTTGCATTTGTACACAGTTTTACCTTTTGCAAGCTGTTTATCCTTTTAATTGCTGAATTGCTGAAATTCTCATAAGCTGAAATAACCTCTAAAAAGGCTAGAACTTGCTTCTACTTAAGAACTTCTGCCAGCATAATTACCTTAGTTAGAAGAACAGAGAAAGGGGGAGAAGAAAACACCACCTTTTTACTCAACATAGCTGTGCTAAAAGAAAACCCTGTAAAAAAGACACACTGGAAATAAAGTAATTTTGCTCACATAATTCAATCTGTCTTGGAACTGGGTAGTGCACTGACAGCAAAAGATCTTTTTCACCAATGTGAAGCGATCCTGATACTCTGGAATTTGTCAGGATAAGCTCTACCACCATGTGTTCACCTCACTCTTATGTGAAGCCTTACAATACTAATAAAAAAAAAGAACAAAAACCCCGAAACAAAGCAAGTCAGAGAGGTGGCATTGAACACCTTAAAAAATAAAGGTAACATGATGACTTTATGCATTGCTCTCCTCAGTTCGGGGTCTTCCCAGAGACCTTCCTTTTTTCTACAAATTCTAAGGTTATGCACAAGTAAGGTGAGTGGTCCGGTGTTCAGATAACAGAAACTTCTACTCCTGCACAACTCTAATCCTCAATTCAGCATTATCCAAATGTAAAAGTGAGTTATATACAAGGCCTTAAGAGGATTCATTTGTTAAATGCTAATAAGATCCTTCAGTTAAGCATCAGATAGTTATTTTCCCTTTAGATTTCAGATCTTTTGTCTTTAAAAAGGGTAAAAACACACCTTGGAGTCTGTCTAAGGAGTTATCACAGGAGTGGTACAAATTGCCTCCATTCATTTTAATGAGAGGTTAAGTGACTGTAATTAGGTCTATGAAGTCAAGCGCTGGCCTTTCCACTGCTGAGCCTCACGTCAGAAAACTGCTGGGAGGATTATCCAGCACAAATTCACTTGTAATTCTCTGACCTTTGCATCCCCTGTAAAGTTTAGAAATGGAAGGTCAGCAGAGATATTACTGTGCAGCAATGATGCAGCAAACACCAACCATGTAAACAACCGTGAGATCTTCTGGTTATTTGGATAACTGAAGCACTTACTACTGTCCTTCAGAATTAGCAGAAAACTGATGTTTATCGTATCATTAACTACAAAAATGTTGGACTCCCAAAAGCATGGGATTCAGTCCAGCAGTAGCAGCAAATGCAGCTAAGTTTAATAATCCAGTGCATTTGAACAATTCTCCTACTACTGCAGTGGTAACATCTGATGCTAAAACGTATGGCAAAACAGCACAGAAAGCAACTTCAAAAATCCACTCAGGAACAACACTGCATATGGATCATCCAAGTTTCCTCTGAATTCAAAAGAAAACTGCTTTCACATCTGATGTGCAAATAGGTTAATTACTGTGAATGTACAGGATACTCTAAACGGGGGCTGCAGAGAAAGCATTTGCAAAAATGTTCCCACTGGTGCCATCATTCAAGCAGCTAAATAGGTGTTAGTCCTAACGCTGACAAGGTCAGACTCCTTTTTACAGTCATCTCCACAAGATTTCTCAAAACAGGTTTAATTAAAAATAGGTCTGGATTCCAGAGGCTTGTCTACTGTTGTGCTCCCATGGGTACTAACACCTGTTAAGATAAACTAGTGAGAACACTGAAGGAGAAGGAGGGGATGTTGTTGTTTTTTTTTCATTTCCCTGATGTTAATGCAACTGCAAAGTTTCCCACTGGCTTTCTTTTCTTCTTTTTCTTCTTTTCATTATGATAATTATAGCTGTATTGGAGTAAGAGAAAAAGCTGCTGTATTACATTTATTTTTTCTAGTTTGCCAAGATATAAAACTTGGGTTTAATTTAAAAAATAGAACAGTGTAGAAAAGTAGCACTTGATACACACAGCTGTAAGTCTCTAACTTAAACCTTTCTCCCCACGTTCCAAAAGGGGAAAAAAGGCAAACAGGCTCTGGAATGGCAAGATATTGTTGATCCACAGCCTTCTATGATTTGAGCTATGTTTTTAGTGTGAAAATATTATGCTTGGACAGATCACTTATTTGTCCAGTTACCGCCTGAGAATAAAGTAAACAGCTCTGAATCTCCAAGAAATAGTATTTGGAAAAGAATGGACAACAATTCTTACATGTGGAACAGCTGGGGCACTAGTCTGACACTTCATACACCTTCCACCTTTGAGACACTTGCAGTAAGTCAATGGATGCGTGTGTTGCACTGGGACACAAAAGGTGACGCTTTATGAAGCAGGGAAACATAACTGCTCACGAGAATAAACTCAATTTCATTCAGGTAAACTGCACCACAGCTGCCACCAAGTCACACTGGAAAGAGCAATACTTCCACCTAGTGGGCAACAGAAAGATCAACCCAAGCCCTTCCAAAAACACATCCGTATTTTTCCAGTCATAAGCAGTTTTAACTTGAAACTGGACTAATGAGAGAAAACACAGCTGGTAAAAATGGTGGGAAAGCCCAGCTACTCTGACTCAAGGCAGATGCAAACTAATTCTCACGAAAATAAGGATTTTACAGTGGTTACCAAAGACTTTCCTAAATTAGGCAGATATTAACAATGGACTGCATGGGGCCTGTAATGGCCTGATCACCCCACGAATGAGAACGAAGGCAAACCCTTTAGATTCAGAAATGACACTGGGTTTCTGGCTTCACCCACTATTTAAAGCTGGTGTGAACACAGAGCTGGGAGCTCAATGTCTGAGACATCAGAGCTAGTGATGAAAAGCAACAAACAAAAGGAAAAAGAAAAGGGGGAGGGAGAGAAAGGGGGAGGGATAAAGAAACCTAAATGTTAACGGAATTGACAGACCACAACAACAATAGGAAAAAAAATAGACCAAAGAGACCAGGAATGAGGTGAGGAAAAAACACAGAGACCAAGCTTCACTGGCAAGAGTTAAGCAAATGTTCAGGATTCCCTCTCTTGACATGAAAAACACCACCAAAAAGTGGTCCCCTGGCCCTGGTAATGGGAGAGAGAGAAAACATGGCATTCCTTAAGAACTTATTATGGTAACTACAGTACAAGGCAATAAGGGACTCTGACTGTCCCATGGACCTCAGCCAGAGTGCAACAGGGCTCCATGCATTGCCCAGAACACAAAATGGGAGGCTGGCGGAACAACCAAACTACTCCTGTGCAGCTGCCTCCAATACCAAGCTAGTTCAGGCAAATCTCCACACCTCTGCTTAGTGTAATGGCAACTGTTCTAGGCTGAGAGGCTGAATGTGAAATAAATGCACGAAGGCACTGCCTTAAATGACTGTCTTGCCCCAACAGGGCAGCAGCATTCTGCTTCCCACTCCTTCCCCCTGAGTATCTGTGGGTTGCAGACTACCTCCTCCTCACCTCAGCAGACACAGGACACAAGACTGCATTACAGTGAAATTAAATTTGAGAACTGACTACAGTTCACTAGAGATCCATGTCTGCTTCAGTCTTGGGAAACAAATTGTTAATCACTAGCAGAAGGTTGTAGCAATGTAAAGGTAAAGTGCCTGCAACTCCCTACGAAAACAACACTCAGAGAAAGCAACTTGTAAGGTACAACATCATCACTCCAAGCATTCAATTCCTAATTGAACAGTCCTGACGTACAGCAAACAAAAACCTAGCACAAGCAATCTGGGAGGGAGAATTTGCTCACCAAAGCAGAGACTCTTCCTTGAAAAAGGAATGTGCGTTTTTGCTATCATATTGCAAAATCCTCACAGAGATGAGGTTGCCTTTAACTTCAGCAGAGTCAATCAAAGTTAGTCCTCATCTAAAGACAACTCTGTTACTTTTTAGTAACATTGCACTTTATACTGTTCCTTTAAATTAAGTAAGGGCTGTCTAGAATAAATATACCGTTCTCACTTTTCTTTCTACTCCCCAGAAGTGGCTTAGAAAAAAACTTCTAAGCACATTTAAACTTAGAAATATTAAAAATCAGATTTGCCATTGTTTGTGTCTCTTGAGTTTGAACCCAAGTCCATATGAAGTCTTAGCCAGTCTTTAAGACCACAAAGTGTTCCCTCAAAACTGAAACCCTGTCCTAAGATGGAGTAACAGTGATGCTATGTTGCCAACTGCAATTCTGAGCTTATGATTTTACAACCATAAATAGCATCCCTTTAATGTCATTTTGGTATGTGAAGGGGTTTTCTGTCACTGGTTGCACTTTCTTGCATAAAGACAGGTAAGCCCAGCAGAAGTTTAAACTATAATATTCTCCTGTTATGAAAGAAATTTATAAGAAGATGAAGCTCCTTTTCCACTGGGCAACCAATGTATGTTTCAGAGCCTGGTTCAGCCACAAAGCATGCTTGTTTAGACATGACTAAAGGCTCTCCAAGGAATAACCCTTAGTCTTCTCTGAAATTCAAAGACCTTTAATAAGAAGTTCCCTGCCCTCACAATATATTCTTTCACTTACTGGACATTTCAGCAATCAACCACACAAGTCGTGAACCTTCCAGCACACAGAGTACAGGGTCAGTGTGAAACTCTCTGGCAAAGCAGCACCCTACGACATCAGTCCACAACCTACGGACAGACCTCAAGCCAACACGTGACTTTAAAAATAACCATTTGTTTGAATTTGATCTTTAGATCAAGTCATTTAAACCTCTTTACATTCTGGAATGTGTTAAAGAAACTGCCATTATTAGAGGATTGGCAGAAATATTCAACCAACGAGGACAACTCACTGGCCATTACTTTCAGCTTGGCTGGTTAACAGTGCCTTTCTCTTTCCTCACAAGCATCCATGTTAACTCACCAGCTGTACATAGGCAACCTTGTAATCTGGCTTCTTCACTCTCTGATTCCTGTGATTCCTCTTGTTGTTTGCACCTGCAGAAATGAAGAGAATCCCACCTTTTACTTCCGAGGACTTCTGAGTTCTCCAAAGCAAGGCCAAGCTGAAGGGGGGGACTTGGCTGGCTCTGATTTATTGTTAAGAGGAATATTCTTCCTTCACTACCAGCACAGCATCGCAGTTATTAAAGTCTACTGAAACTGGTGGACACTGCTCTTCTTGTTTACAAGCAGGGAACCAAGGCATCACCAGCCTGCTGCTGTTGTGCCTTCACATCACACACAAAGTCTGCAAAGAAGCAAGGAGAAAAGTCTCCCAGGTAGGGGCTGGGGATGATATACTGCCCTCACAACAGCTTCAAGAAGACAAGGACAAAATGACCACTAAACAGCCTTAAACTTCACAATTTTTACTATTCAGTTGATGAGCTGGATCTACTGTTTATACACCAGGAAATTATACTCCAGATTCAAACCAACCAAAGCACCTCAACCTTCTCCAAGCATGCTGGTCACAACTGTGACTTGAGTGGGAAATACAACTTACCCCCTTCATGTTAGGCAGACATTAAAGCTCTCAGATTATTAGGCATTCCAACCCTCTTTTATCCTTGACTATATACCACCACTTAAAATTAGCAGTGAGAGACCAAATGGTTATAAGGACAAGAACAACTATCTTTCAGTGCTGTTTGGAACTATATGTGTTTGGTATTTATCACTTAATTTGATTCTGGTTTTCACACAAACATATTACAGATGATACTTACAGGTTTTTTCTTCCTTTTGAAATTATGAGTTTCAAACCTTATTTTGAAGCTTTTTCTTTTATCCTCCATTTTTCACTACAACAGGTCCTTTTTTCTATTCTTTTTAAAATCATCCTTAATTTTACCATTATAAAAAGACAATTTCTTTCATAGACTCACTACATGAAAAATGAATAATCCAGCCATCAAAGATGGCCCAACCAACAAGTCACTCTCCACTCAGTCATTACACTGCCTGGAGATCAAAAAGGTAAATTAACATGAAAAAAAAAAGCAGAATATTCCTGACTGCATCCAAACTGCAATGAGAGAAGGTCTGCGGAAGGAAGCATCCGTATGTAAAGGTGAAATTATCTAAATTTATCTTATTTCAGTTAGAGACGAGTCCCCTGCCTCTAAGTCAGAGTTCAGCATAAGTTAAACCAGGAACACTTTTTCTCTTGGGTTGTTTTTTTGCTGGGTTTCTGGTGGGCTTTGGTGGGGGTTTGGGTTTTTGTTGTTTTTTCTAGGGGTTGGACAGGAGAGAAATACCACAAGTGGAAACATTCAAGTTGTAGCAAAAATATGGTAACAACAGGTGATAAAAACCTGAAAGTTTGTCAAGATGTTTTTCTGAAATTATCTACTGGTTCAACAGAGTATTTTTCTTTGCTCTCCAAACTTTGCCTTTTGTTAGACCCTAACACCTCCCATGTGTGCATCCAAGCTAATCTCAGCTCATTTTTTAAACGAAGGCTACAACTGAAATTTAGTTTAATTATTACTTGTATTAAAACACAAGAAGCAGTTCCTTCTGAGGGGAGACACCCACTGGTCTCCAAGGAGAAACAGCACCAATCACAAAACCACAAACTAGATAACTGCTAGGATGATAAGGCTTTTTAAATTCAGATTTTTCTTTTCAGAGTGAAACTTACATCACAATTTAATCGAAGCATTCAAATATGAAGTGGTGCATGTTCATTTGAAGGAAGAATACACAACTAAGCTAACAGATACCACCAGCTAAGCACCTGGAACCACTGGAACCAAAGTCTGCTGAAATCTAACAGACCTTTTGAAAGGTAAAGTCTACTCTGGCTGTGCAGGGATGCTCTGTTCATCCCTTTGGATTACTCAACTGCACTTACCATACTGTATCCTGGTCCTCACAGCAGCTACTGGCACATTGTATATTCTTTCAAGGTAATTCCTGATATCCAATTTTGTCATTCTAGGCAATGAAAAAACATTTTGGGGAAAGAAAGAAAGAAAGAAAGTGTAAATGTTTAAACAAAATAAACCAAAGAGTGGTTGATACTGTGGAATAAATAGGTCTTCTACTTGTTTTAACCAAGACAGAATTTACAACATGAAAGTGTCAACTTAACCTAGACCACACACTACTACAGCGATTTATGACCCATAAACTATAACTGTCAAATATTTTATCCTCTGTAGCCTCAACATTCAAAATGCCAGGTATATTGTGTGTTCAGCAGGCTTTCTCACTGCCCAACCTGAGACGCCTTTCTTTATTTTGGGTAGGAGCTGCTGATCTTACCAGAACCTACCACAGGCTTGTGGGCTCTAAGGTGTGCCAGCACACTGGTCAGGCTGAAAGAGTCCTGAAATAACTGGATACCATCTTGCTTACCCTGGATCGAATTCATAAGCACTTCCTTCTTCCTAAGCCCGTCCCTGGGAAGGCTGAGCCTCGTTAACACTCGGGGAGAGGAGCCACGCAAAGCCCGTCATTAAATCAGTGCCCTCGCCGCCCTCTGCAAGGTCTCCCTGATGCGGAAGCCCCTTCCCTGCGGCGGCACTCGGCCCTCCCACCCCCCAGCCCACAAGCCCAGCTGCCGTGCCCGCACTCACTCCATGGAGACGCGGAACTGCACGGTGTCCTCGGGCTGGGGCACGCCGGGCCGCACCGCCAGCATGAAGAAGTTGGGACGGAAGATCCGCAGCT
>WEKY01019604.1:262737-276490 GCA_013390045.1 Picathartes gymnocephalus | reverse complement strand
CAGAGTGGCTCCGCCGGGGCGGCGGCGGCGGTGGCTGCGCCCCCTGCTGGCGCGGAGGAGCGCGGCGGGGCCTCAGCGCGGGGAGGGGCGCAGGGCCTGGAGGGGCCCAGGAGGGTCCCCCGGGGGAGCCGCGCAGTGACCTGTGCCCAGCCCTGCTGTCCTCAGTACGGGAAGGACTGGGAGCGACCAGAAACGGTCCTGCGGGGGGCCACGAAGATGGGGAGGGGTCTGGACCCTCTCTTATGAGGAGAGACTAAGGGAGCTGGGCCTGTTTAGTCTGGAGAACAGAAGGCTGAGAGGGGATCTCATTATTGCATATAAATATGTCAAAGGCAGGTGCCAAAAGGATGGTGCCAGGCTCCTTTCATGCTGCTGCCCAGCAACAGGACAGGGAGCAGTGGCCGTAAACTAAAACACAAGAAGTTCTGCCTCAATATGAGGAAGAACATCTTTACACTGAGAGTGGCAGAGCACTGGAACAGGCTGGCCAGGGAGAATGTAGAATCTCGCTCCCTGGAGATACTGACACCCATCTGGACACATTCCTGTGTCACCTGCTCTGGGTGACACCGCCTGGGCAGGGGGGTTGGACTGAACAATCTCCAGGGGTCCCTTCAGACCCTAACAATTCTGTGATTACATGAAAATACTGTCTCTGCAGGATGCTGCAGTGCTGTCTGCCTTTGCTGGGGTCCTGTCCTGACTCTCCTCCTGTCCTCCACGCTTGTGAGAGCCCAGCACAACAGACATGGGGCTGCTGGATCACCCCAGAGGAGGCCACAGAGATGCTGGAAGGGCTGGGACACCTCCCCTATGAGGACAGGCAGAGAGCTGGAGCTGGGCAGCCAGGAGAAGGGAAGGCTCCAGGGATACCTGCTTGTGACGTTTCAGTGTGTAAGGGGGCTTTATAAGATACACAGAGACTTTTAACCAACGTATGTCATGACAGGACTAGGGGAAAATGTTTTAAACTGATAGAGGGCAGGTTTAGATTAGATATTGGGAAGAAATTCTTTACTGGTAGGGTGAGGCACTGGAACAGGTTGCCCAGAGAAGTTGTGGATGCCCCATCCCTGAGAGCGTTCAAATCCAGGTTGGATGGGGTTTCAAGGAACCTGGTCTAATGAGAAGTGTTCCTACCCACAGCAAGGGCATTGGATCTATATGATCTTTAAGGCCTCTTTGCACCTAAACCACTCATGACTCCATGACACCTCAGCATACACCAACAGAGAGCCAGAGTGGGCACACAGGCACCAGAAACAGATGTTTGGAAACACAGGAGAGACTCTGACGGACCTCCCTCCACTAGGGCAGTTCAAGGGTTGGCAAAGACAAGAGGCCCTACAGAACAGCTCCCACCTCAAATTTAGTAACAGCCACTCGGGTTTTGACATCTACATTGAATTAACCCAGTCATTCACAGTTCAGTATTGGGCTTTAATATTGTATGCAGGCTAACAGCCTCAATAAATATTTTAATGTAATATTTGAATGAATCATTCTATATTGCACATGTCTGCATTTAATAAAAGCTATGTGCTGAAAACTACCACTTCTGGAGATTTGCTCCTTTATTCCTGATTCTTTGATTCACTTCATCACTCGAACTTTGAAGTCAGTTTCAGCTACATTTAGCAGCCAGACTATGAGCTCCCAGAGAACAGTTGGCTCTTGCTATCTGCCTGTACAATGGCTTAAAACAGGCCCCCAATCCTGAGTCTTTGCTGATGATACTGAGCCTATTCACCCTTGTAGAGATAGATCAAATGATATTAAATAAGGGTTTGGACCAACTCCCAAATCCTTAGAAAATGAGAAGGCATTAAATAAAATGAAATATGAAACACTATTCCAGAGGGCTGTCATTGGAGTAGGTACTGGTTGTGCTTTATTTACAAAATCCAGAGATTTGTACACAGCAATCTACAGGACAGCATAGGGCTGGTATCAGGAGGATAAGGGACATGCTCAGCAGGAATTGAAGATGCCAGCAAGGAGTCATCCCAGTTCCACAGGGAACCTGCTTCCCCTTGCCTGAGGAAGCCACCAGACCCCTCCAGGAAGAAAAGCAGCAGCAATAGCCAATCCAGGCTGACGCGATTTTTGTTATCATTGAGGCATGAGAACACAAGTGATCAGTGAAGGAGGAAAGAGGAGACCAGCAGGGGTTCAGCACACCACTAAAGGCCAGCCTGCCTGGTTCTTTACTTCCAGCGCCCACCAACCTTGCCCTTGGCTCCTGCCTTCTTGCTGCTACAATGCAAAAGGAAAGAAAAACATGTCAGCATGATGAAAGCAGTGGGGCTCTGTGGCCACTCTGCATTTCTGACTCTTAGATTAGGTTTCAGCTGCTTTCACTTCTCACATGTTGGGCACACCTTGACCACATCCTGAGAAAAATATTGTTGATATTGCGGAAGACAATTCTTCCTGGGGCTCTTAGTGTGAAAGGCAGGATGCGCATGCCTGAAAGAGGTGGACCCTTCCAGACTCCTGCATTATCAGGGTAGAAATCTAGGTGGTCTCCAAACTAAGTGACAGGTTTATGCAGCCACAGACTTGATGTTTTCTGAATACAAATCTGCTATGCTCTGGTTTTTAGGATTTCGAGCTCTATCTAGAGAAATTTGCTCAGTATGAAAGAGCTCTGATCAAATTCCCCAGATGCTCTATTCAGTAGTGGAGGCAAAAAGCCAAACACTAATTTAAATATAACTACGAATTACTTTGCTCTAGCAAAGGCAGAGTGGCTATTTATATCATGAGAGCAAGGGCCTCCAAAACAATCCAAACAACTTTTTAGGCCTGCTGTCATATCAGTATCCCTGTTGTGCTCATGGTGTGTGGGAACAGTTCAGCTACACTTCCCACTCGAAGCACCTGAGGCAAACTCTCGCCAAGAGTTCTTGCACACAGAAGGGCAATCCTACATGCAAGCCACTTACCTTCTGCCTGAGAAGCCTGAACTCAGAAGGGGGCTGGGCAGGAAGTTAGTTGAGTTAGATTCTGCACTAGTTCCCATTAGCAGCACCTTGGTTTGTGGGGCTGGCACACCCCCAAACCCTTCCATCTCACACAATGATGAGGCTGCTTCTTGAACCAAAGCACATGCAAAGGGGGGGCAGCTCTTTGACACGGCAGAGTATGAGGTTGGGGACAAAGCACAAGGTGCTGCTGTCAACAGAGGCCTTTCTTCAGAACCACTGGTTCCTCCAGAAAGAAGAAAAACATGGGGACATCACATCTGTGGAGATTTTGGTGGTGCTGCCCCATGGATTGTTTGAAGAGCACCAGCCATATTTACAGAAGGATGTAGCACAGTGACAGAGACACACACATAGTGGATACTTTACCTTTGACCAAGACAGGCTCAGTCTATTTGAAAAAACTGATGGTTTACATAAAAGAGTGCATGCACTTTCTGCTTATCTTAGATTAATCTGTGTCCCTTTTGCCAGCCTTTCTGAAGGTTCAAAACCCAGTGTAGAACTGCATAGCTCCTCAAACAAAGGCAGAGTCCTTTTATATCCACAAGAACCTGTGATGTTTGATGTTACACCTACCCTTTAGAGTGTGCTTAAGGAGATTTAATAAAGTCTGAAACAAAAGACTCATTTGATCCTTGTATAACAATGCTGGCAGGCAGTGCTTTGGAATGATAGTGTCTAGTGTGGATAGAAATTTAAGCGCACAGAAATCTCATTAGCTCTGGACTTCTCAGTGCAACCTTTTCAAATGATGTTCTGAGAGAGTATCACGTCTTTTGGGGGAACAAGCAGGCAGTGGCCTGTCACGGGTGGTGTGGTAGTGCCCTGCAAGAGCAGCAATGCCCAGACAAACCATGGCATCCTTCTGCAGCTGCACATTCTGTTGAGGTTTATCAGCCTACAGCTCTGTACAGAAAATACCACGGGAAGGTCAAGCCTTATGTTTGGCATTACAGACAACCAAACCCCCAGTGTTACATTCATTTGGTAAGTCAGGGGGCCTTGGGGAAGTGGGAAGGGAGTAACTGGTCACTCCTATCCTTCAAAGATATTACCAAAGGCCACTGCTTTATTCCTGGCATGACTTTCCTAAAAAGATACAGACACACAGAGAAGATCAAGCCCACCACTGGAGAGCTCTCCTCCCTTTCTGCCCTGCAGTTACTTCTCTGCACGTGTTAGTTTTCTACATGTCCTAACCCTCAAGCTTTGTCTACCCCGGTGTCTCATAAATTCATTAAAAATACCCAGAATAAAGATATTAGACTCAAAAAAGTAATGAAATAGTCTTGTGGTGAAGGAAAGTGGGAGAAAGATGATGAGTGAACTCACAACAGTAATCCCATTATGTTAGTCTTGTTACACACCATTCCTTGTAATCTTAGCAACCACTTGTTTATCCTTCATAAACAAGGGTTGTATTCCCTCAAGTATTCAAAGCACCTCAGTCAGGTGTTTGAAAAACCCAACAATAAGCAGAGGAAATTTTTGAAGATATGGTGTGAAAAAAACACGATTTTTTTCTTGTTAGGTGTTACATTCACTTCAGTTTCCCCTTCATTTTCTCAATGTGAGGCAGGATGGGAGTGACCCTTCCGTCTCTAGCCCCATGTCATTGCAACAAGAAAATGTCAGTGTTGAGGCTGAAGTGACACATTTGAACACTAAGGAGATATCCCTGAGCCAAGAGCTTGGGGATATAAATACTTACTGCTTCTGGGCCTGATCGATCCGGTTTCTGAGGGTGACAATCTGCAAACAACATATATGACCAGGGTTTTTAGAGACAAAGAAACCTTGTTCCCTCAAGGAGAGGGGATTTTACCTGCTGAAGTGCTCGAAACAGGTGCCTGTAGTAGAAATTAAGACTTCCTTTGAAATAAAAGCTCACCCGTGGTTGAAGGAGAGAAGTGTTACTTCTTGGCAATAAATCTGCAAGTCACCTTCACATGTCAAGGGACAGAAGAGCTAGAATTTTATAACCCTTACTAGGAGAGTTTCTACACATTGAAATTAATCTCCTATGAACTCACATGTCAAACTACAGGCAGGTAAAGTGGAATGAGTGTCACCTTGGCCAACTGGAAAGCTCCTGGATGGCTCCATCACCTGCATGTTTCAATCTCACCTTCTCACTCTTCCCTTACTCCTATACATCAGGTGTTTGTGTAAGTCCAAAGAGCTTCAGTGGTCTTTGGATGGGGACCTCAAGAATGGAAGATGGGTATCACATTCTGCTGGAGTACCTTTTGCTAGCTGGCAGAGCAGGAGGTGAGGAGCTTGCAGCACTCACCACTTTCCCAGCCATTCATTTAACAAGAGAAGATGACCTGATGCATAGGAAAGCAAACACCTACCCTGCATGGGATAAACATCTTACAGCCTGATTTAGCACCTCAGTTCTGGTCTGTAGGCCTGGACTCATTATTGAAATCCTGGGACTGAGGTACTGGAAAAGCCTACAAAACACTAGGGTGTGATAAAGAGCCCTCTTTTGCCCCTTCTCATTTGTAACTAGTCAGGGTTCTGCTTAGTTTTCCTGGACCGAAGAAATGCCCTTGCCAAGATGTATGCTTTGCTTTTGGCACAATTCAAAATACTGCACTGACTCTGTCAGTCCAAAAACTGATGATCCAAATTCTGAGTGTTTAAAGTCACACTTTACATTCCCAGCGTGCAAAAAAAAAGAAAAACAAAAGTCATACATTCTGGTTGTCCCAAGAACTGGTAATTTCTGGCTCACGTCTTTCCATGGCAAGCAGAAAAAATATAAAAGACTGAAACATGACCGGGAACAGGACAACACAAGCAAGGAAAGATCAACAGATCACTTGCTTTTGTACTTACTCATGGAAGTTTTAGTATTTGTCACAGCAGTTTAAATTGCTTTATTCCAACCATTTTCCCCAAGTGTGGAGGAGAACCAGTTGTCTTCAATTTGACCCAAGCACTTAAGACTTACCTTCAGTCATAACCTTATGATCGTGTGTATGTCACTCACTCTCCAATGAAGCACCAAAGAGCAACAGACACTAGAGCTAAAGAATTGCTCTACTTCTCTGTGTCCCACTTCCTTCATCTCTCCCTTGCATCCTTGCTTGTGTCTCCTTCATTCTCTTTCCTGTTTTCACTTACCTTTCTCCTCATTTTTTTCCTGCTACCATCTTCCCTTTATTCTTCCACTTTTCCTTTCCCATCTTAGCTGTACATTTTCCTTCTGCTTTGCTCATTCATTATACTTTATGTCCTTGCTTTTCATCAGCAGGCACCCACCTCTTTGTTTATGCAGAGGTCTCATTACCATAGGATATATCCCTCCCTGGCACTGCCTTATTTCCTGTTTTTCCACACCCACTTGACCTATTATCCTTAAGCTAGCCCTCTCCAATATTTTGGATCTAGATAACCAGGTGCCACGAGGTAAAGATGCTTTCCAAACTCCATACTATTCTCTATATACTGTAGTCCAAGCTATTACACATGTGTCTCTAAGCTTCTGCATGTATCCCAGGTGCATCAGGGTGATGCCCTCATGCACACAATACCTGGTTTTGGACACAGAGTTTTGGACAGGGAAGTATTTTAGGGTGCTCTCAGTAGATTGCATGCTCAGTTCTTTAACCAAATCCCTGTTGGACTCTTGACTCTTTTCCTAAGTTACCACTTTATATCTTTTCAAAGAATGGAAAGGGAGAGAAAAAGGAAGTGAATGGAGAGACACGAGATCCATTTCTCTCTTTTCTCTCTGCACTTGGAGCCAAGTGCCAGCTCCCGTCTGGCGCCTGGCTCTGACCATGCGGCAGGCTCATGCATTCGGTAGCCTTTGCTGCTGCTGTTACACAGGCAAGTTCATTGTACTTACAACTTGGAAAGCTCCTGCAGCCTGCAACGCATTGTTAAAATCTAAGAGAGATTGAGATAGTTACATTGCTGTTGCTCACTCCCTGTCAGCATGTGTCTGCGTGGTTGGGAATTAAAAGGAGACCAAGACAGACAGAGATCCAGTAGGATTTCTCAGCCACTGAAACCTAAGGTGGGTGAGTGCAGCCCTATCCCAGTGACTGTGAGAAGGAAACATGTCCACTTTCTGTTACCATATGACACTTCAGTCAGATGCTCCTGTCTGGAGAGTTTTCAGTGACTCCAGAGAGCTCAGTCCACAGGCAATCTGTCTGGGATGGAATAAAACTTACAACTTTGAAATCAAAGATGGATCTAAAAATATTACTTTGCAATGGATGTGCATGAACTGAGAGTTACTGAATTTTCAGGCCACAGTTATCTATAGGTAAACAAGAATGAACAGTGTTTCAGGAGAGGGCAGGGTGTCCATTTTCCACTGGGATTGCCTTTCCATGGGGCACTGAAAACCTTAAAAGTGATCTATTCAATTTTAGCCTAAAACGTGAAATCCAACTCAAGTATGTATGTTAGGGGAATGAAGTTCCAAGCATCTTGCTGCTTAAATATTGCAATGGGTCATTAGAGACCCAAATAATGTCACAACATCATTTTTGCCAGAGGAATCACAGAGATTTTTACACTTTGTACCCTGTGCCATTGGCAAGATGGCCTCTCAACTCACCTCATATTTTTTCCTCTTGATCTGCTCTGTAAAGTCATACTTTTCAGTCTCCAGCTGATATAACCAGTCCCACAGCTCCTTAGCCTTGTCCCTGTGAGTTTATGGGGAAAGGAAGACAGAAGAAACACGTGACATCAGATATTTGCCATGGTTTTCACATCACTAATAATGAATTTTATTTAATGCAGCTCACACATCTTCCTGTAAACCCTCTCTGTCCTCTGAAAGCTACTCATCATTTTCAAGGTCACATTTGCCTTACCTTCTCAACTTCTAACCTTTTAGACCTGCAGTCTTGCATGTGTCACACATTAACATAATTCCTCTAATTTTCCCCCTAACTCTTAAATGAAAGATAAGACTGCAGTGGAATCAGACAAGAAGGAAGGAGGACTCTGAAATGAGGATAAACATCTTACCTCAGCTTGTCTTCATTAAGGTGGTCAATGTTCAGGGGCTTGCGCCTCTCTGCCAGGACCTTCTTCTTTGTCTCTCTAGCTGTTTGCTTCTTTCCTCTCTTCTGGTCAGCCTATTTTCAGAATATCAAAATAAACATCAGACTGCAGAAACTAAGCCTGAAGGAAACTGTTTCAGTGACTAAGACAAGCTGCTGGGGATCCAGAAGAACATTGGGCCGTTTTGTCAACTGCTAATGAAAACTGTTCCCACTCAATGGTTTAATGTTTTCATATTTCTTTCATCAATCCCTGATTTTTACCTTAGCCAGATAACTGCTGTATGTTGCACCCATGGAGGACAGAGCCTTCTTCTTCTTCAGATCATCCTCAGCTTTTCTCTTGGCATCTTCTTCCTCTCTCCGTGCCTTTTCCTCCTGTGGAGTGCAACACACAGAACAAGTTACTCTAGGAGACACTCCCAGCTTCCCCAGCAGCCAGTGTCAGTGCAGCAAATGTGATCACCAAAGTACATTGGTGAGAATTAGCAACTCCTGTTTTCTGCCCTTATTTTAAGAGGGTGGTCATTTCATCTTTGGACTGAGGCAGGCAGAACCTGTAGGTTTTTTCTGTCTCTAGAGATCTCTCCAGTTTGATGCAGAGACAGGAGAGGGAAGCAAAGACACTCACCGCAAGCCTTGCCTGACGCTCCTTCTCCTTCTCAGCCCGGATTCTCTGCTGCTCTGCTCTCTCAGCTCTGCGCTTCTCCTGCAGGGAGCAGTGGCAGAGGCATTGGATCATCATTGTGGCTTTACCTGCCTCCACTGTGACACCCCACTACCAAGAGGTTTGCTTCTTAGAGTGTGAACCACCTTCTCTCTTTCTAGAACATGCAGAAGGGTCTCTTGTACAATTCTCAGATATAAAACAAGGGGCTAAGAGAGGAGACAGATGGGGGAGAAGCCATCTGATGATAACTTGAGCAATCACTTCTGTATGTGACAGCACAGCTTTCTGTCAAAGTCTGACAGTGCTTTCAGCTTCTCCTCTACAGAAGATCTCTCAATCTAGTACAGGGAAGCACCAGTACAAGGACTCACAATCCTCTCCTTGAGGGCAACCAGCTCTTCCTCTTCCTTTCTTCTGGCTTCAAAGTGGCTGTCAATCAAGGCCTGCAGTTCAATCAGGTCTTTGTTCTGCCTTTTCTTTTGGATGTCCTAGAAAAGCAGGAAAATGTATTAAGTCCATATTGCTCTAGTATTATGTCCTGGACATTCCCAGCACATTTCATACACAGAGAAACAAAAGTAGAAAGTGTTTGCAGATTTCCATGGAAATCTATGGATTATCTTAAATGGCTGTTTGTGCAATCAGACCCTCATTCAGGCAAGAGTCAGGAGCCCAGAAGCATAAAGAATCCAAATCTTCCATTTCCCCACACCATATTTTATCCCTGGCTTTGACTACACACCTATCTTTTCATATACTTAGCTGCCTCCTCTTTGCTTTGTAATACAAATCTTACCTAGAAAGTATTCCTGCATTTTGGGCAAAGCAAATATTTCTGTGGAAGTTTTCAACACCAGAATTTCTTCATTTTTCTAGCAACTTTCTAGGAAGGTATTTGGATCCCTATTTATTATTGTAATTTTAGCTAATGTTTCTCAGCCACAGATGAGGGCCTGCAACCTTCAAGCCATTTGCAACAATGGGACAGAGGATCTGAGATCCCTAAAACACTTACTTTCTCCCCCTTCTATTGACTTCAAAGATTCAAGGAGACAAACAAAAAAAAAAAAGAAATACATGATTTTAGCTTAGTCACATTATCAGTGAATGCATTCAGACAGTTTCAGGGAGTAGAGAGCAGCCTTTTGCTGAAATCAAGTGGAATATCAACCACACTTTTGTCTTTGACTTTACCCTCAGCAATATTCAATACAGGAGGAGTTATGTGGGTTTGCACTCATGTCTATTATCAGGTACAGAGGACACAGCCAATTTCAGGAATACTTACATCAAAATCTACTTTCTCACCCTCTGGTATTTTAGGAGCAGTTAGTCTGCAGAGAGTTAAAAACAAAACAAAAAGGGAAAAAAAGAAAAATAAAGGATATTCATCTTAAAGAATATGCAGCTTTTAAAATAGCCCATCCTGCCCTGCCCTCAGGATCCACACTGACAAGGAGGAATGTTGGTGGAGATATAGAGAGGTGAAAGAGCACATCAGTGGAAAACTACTCCAGAGAAGTACTAAGGACCACTGTTCTTCCTGTAAAGTTATGCAGGGCAGGGAGTTAACCCTAAATCCCCTTTTTATTCCCAAAGCCTATGGTCATTCCCTACCACATGGAAAGATGCTGGTCTGTGAGTCTGCCTGTGCAGGGCTGTACACTCTATCTTGGGGGAAGGGAAGGGCAAGGGGAAGGTGCTGGGGCCCAGAGCCAGCAGGTCCATAGGAAACCTTATTAAAGCTCAACTGAGCCCAGCCCAACATTTGCCATGCTTTGCTCTGTCAGTGATCCTGGATGGAAAGGGCAGTTTCCCAGCCATGGCCTCCTACAGAGGATTTACTGTTGAGCTGCCTGTATTTTGAGGTACTGTGAGACTTCTGCCTCTCAGTTTATGAGTTGTCTGACTCTACCAGGAACAGATCTTAAGGCTCAGGCCAGTCACTGCTGCTAAGGCATCCTGTGAAGGAAGCAGACATCCTGGAAAGGCGTGCAGGAACAAACAGATGGATGTTGCATGAGGGAAAGTTGGATAAAGGCTTCTTGTGGCCATCTGCCTAATAGAGAATCTAAGGGCTTCTGCTAGATCAGGAAAATGATCCCAGGGCTTTGAAACCCTGCCTACCATACTTACTTTATTCTGGGCTTCTCCTCTGTATTTGGAAGGATGTAGCAGAACAGGAAGGGAAAAAAGAGGAAGAAAGTTAAAACAACAGCGATCACGCCAGCTGCTAAAGTTAAAAAAGGGAAGGGAAATTTAATCTTAGGGGAAACATCCAGAGAAACTGGTTAAATCTCAAGCACTTCCAAAAGAAATACACACACTCACACACCCCTTTTGCTAGGAGTGAATCTGTTTTTACCCTCGAAACAGAATTTGGCAGAAAAGAATCAAGAGACTGTGTAAAAGTCCCAAACATAGCATCTGGAAAGCAGTGGTTTTGTGTAAATGCAAAATTATTTTTCTCAAACCATCCTAACCAAAGCTCTAAGGAGCCCAGCTGGGCTGGAGGGTAGAAGAAAATGATGCCTTTTTCAATCAGCTTTTTTTTTTTTTTTNNNNTTTTTTTTTTTTTTGGTTAAAGTTAACTTGAATTCACAGTATCATAACTAGGCTTCACCAGTTTTGTTCAAATGCCTCACATGGAGGCCAGGAGGGGAAAACCTTTATGACACACATTTTCTCCAGGTTCGTTGGCTTCCAAGACAGCTTAGGGCACATGTCCCTGAGATACCTTGGTGCCATGGGGAAGATGCATATTCTTCTGCACTGTGCGGTGCTCCTCAAACCCAGCTGGGAAGGGCCATCCTCTCTTAGCAAGCATCCTCTCCTGCCGAGGTACATGCAAAATTCCCACGGGCATTAATGAGAATGATCTTTTCATCTGCAGGAGAGGCATAATGCCCTGATAGGCAGGCGAAAGCCTCAGAGAGACTGGGCCCTCTGGCAGTCAGAATTGTTCCCTTGCAACAAGTGACCTTTCCCTGGCTCTCAGACACGTGCTGGTCTTATGAGTTACTTGCTTAGCATTTGTGCTTGTGGTCAACTCCCCTCCCTGCTATTCTTTTTAAACTTTAGTTATTAACTCCAGCGTGATGCCAGCAACTTCGGTGCTGTTACTCTCACACACAGAAATAAATTAAACCTATGTGTTTATTCTGGCCCATTCTCTCAGAGACCCGGGCTGACTTTCATAACCACGCACTACATTTGAACTTTCAGGGATGCTGATGGATTCTGTGGTACAACACTCTCCCTGTGTTTGCTCAGTGGCAGGAACTGAGGTAAAAAAAGCTCGCAGCCTACTGAATCTGGTAAAAAAAAACATTGTAAAGTAAAAGTAAAAATAACCTCTTCAGTAGCGGAAGCATGAACCCTATTATCAATATCATAATACAGAAAGATATTTTTTCAAATGCTTATTTGCAACCAGCAGTTTTAGGACTGATGGTGGAAATTTGGCATAGCAAGTAGAAAAAAGTAGGAAAAATAAAATGAAATATTATAAGAGGGAAAAGTAGCAAAAAACTTACACTGGAAAAAATTTATTGAGGCAATCAGATGTAAGGGTGTTGAATAACAAAAAATTGAGAGTGTGGTTGGAAATAGGTTACTGACATAATCAAGAGAAAAGACGTGAGAGATGTGTAAAAGAAATCAGAAACTGACATTTCCTTTTTCTCACTCTTTTCCATACAAATTTCATTAATGACATTTTAGGGGGTAGACTTTTCTCATTTACTGCAAGAACACTGCCTGCCAAAACATATCTCAGTTGAGGCCTCCAGATGCCAGAGCAATGCTAAGAAAATAAACAGCATGTAATTACAAATGTGTTTTAGACTGCTCCACTTGAAAAAAGTCCCAAATCACTCCTGAAGAAAAATACCATTAGCCAACAGCATGCTTCTTTATTCCTCCAGTTATTTTTTATTTTGTTTTGCTTTTCAAGTAGCCAGTGAGCTGCTTAACATGTTAGCTAAATTGCCTGTTACCTGGAGAGAGGAAAAGTAATCATGATTAACCGCTCTATCAGCTATGTTATTTACACAGGTTTCCCCTTCCTTCGTGACATACCCAGATAATTTTCATAGATATTCCTGTTTGGCTTAAAGCTGCCAGTTAGTAACACTTCAAAGAGGAGGGGAAAAAAAGAGTAGACAGGAAATTACTGGTTTTGTTTGTTGACCTTGGTTGCCAGGATTGACACCTGTCAATAACTGTGTGAATTTGGTTTCAGCTGCCAACAAACCAGCACTCCAACAAACAATGGTAAAAATAAAAAGAAAAATTAAGGTTAGTTGTTCTTGAAATAAGAAGTTGTAGTTAGAATTCTTAAAGGTACCTCCAGAAAACCAGAAAAAGGGGTGTTTTATTAAAAAATAAATAGCAAAAAATCTGTCCTCTGCAGTGCATGACCCAGCCTTTGTCCATACTGTATGAACCAAAAGCAGCCCAGGGATGGGATTTATTTCAAGACGCCGAGTCAAGGAACTGGGCCAAAATTTGTTGACAAGCAGGAATTGTCAAAATTCCTGTTCCTATTGGTGGATTTTGACTGACATTCCAGTCATTCTGACTATGACATGGGGCTGAGACAAAATCCCCACATACAACCCTGCCAAGAGAGACACTGCAAATCCAAGTTCACTGCCCTGGTGATTAGAGAGTCTTTGAGTTTCTGGTTTCCAAAAGGCTTCTTGCAGGGAGAGGATACACCATCAAAATACCATCACCCTGCTTTCTCCTGCCCAAACTATGAGATATTCACACGGTGCTCTCCTTCTGTGGGAATCCATATGAACTGCCTTTATTTCACTCAGAAATCCCTAAACACCCTCCCTTAATCCCACTTCTCAGAAGCAACATATCTAACTCACACTGTGTCCTTGGGAAAAAAAGGAAATCAATATGCTATTAAAAATAAAAGAACGATAAAAAGAAAGAGAGGGGCTCAGGAAGGTCCTCAGGGTATTTCCCTAAATTAAAAAAGAAGCCTGAAAAGCGAGCAAGAAAATTAAAACAAAAGAACAAAAAAAAAAAAAAAAAAA
>WEKY01019604.1:237306-262701 GCA_013390045.1 Picathartes gymnocephalus | reverse complement strand
CTACAAAAGCAAAATGAAACAAAACAAGGAAACACAGAAAACGCAGGGTGTTTTCAAGTGACGTTTGGGCTTTGCCTTTTGAAGCGGCTGCCTGGGAGTTCTAGGGGCTGGGGCAGTCAGGAAGAATCCAGTTACTTCAACAGCCTCTAAAACTCCATGAGAACCTTTCTATACATTTAAATTGGCCAGAGAGGGGCAAAGTTGTCTTATACAGAGCAACACTGACCCTGTATGTACACATTTAGATTTGGTCCCTTCACAAGAGTCTTATCCCTACCTGTGTGCTCCAGCACCCACTCAACCAAGTATTACAACCAGGTTCTATTTAGCTCCACCCATCTGAATAAATGTATTGACATGTTTAATGTTTAGCACAATTTTAAGTGCATGGCTTAAGCAGAAGTTTACATTTCTATAGATTCAGGCCTGGAGCCCATGACCACCTAAGGCTGAGTGAGGGACGCATGTCTGTGCAGGGCTCAGCGCCATTTTCAAATATGCCACTATGGTTTAAGAGATTCTTTCCTGAATTTTTGGGGATAGAGATGTTTTGCTGAGAGCTATGATTTAATGGGTTCTGGCTAAAAGACAAGTCCAGAGCAAGCTTCTAGAGCTTGATTTTCACCATCTACTATCCTAATGAGGATGTAGAAGCTTCTCAATACACTAATGACTCCCCAAGGGTGACTGGATATGCACAGCGAGCAATTCTTTGCAGCAGAGATGTTTTGGCCCAGTTCCTGAGTTTAAAATAAAGTGAGGAACAAAAACAGACACATAAAAGAGAGTAAGATGTTAGAAAGATGACTTTGTTGTCCTAAGACAACACTGAGCTACCATCATTATATTCGCCTTCTTCATTGGCTGTAGGTTGGAGGACAAAAGAAAAAGAGAAGAAGCAGAGTAGTCAATCCACAACCAGCAGTGTTCTAAGAGCACCTGTCCCCATTCCCTCCCTGTTATGCTGGGAAATTTGGACTCTCTGGAGATGGAACAAAAAGAAAAAACACCTTTTTGGTGATTTGATTTGGCTAACAAATGGCCCTTTCTCCACGTTCATCAAAATCCATCTAGAGAGATCATTTCCCTCCCATACTCTCTTTTCTCTTGAACAATGTCAGTGGTTTTGATACTGTTTCCCCAGCACTGAAAGAGAAAAAGGATGAGGGTCTGTAGGTACATCACATACCTTCCTCATGAGCTTCCTCTGCTGGTGTCATGGTGCAAGCAGTGATGGAAAGACAGGAAATAGAAAAAAGAAAACAGAACAGTTATTTAAAGCTCTTGGAATCCTGAGAAAGAGACCAGGGAATGCATGAAGGGGGGGAAAATAAAGGAATTAGTGAACTAAGACAGTGAGAATAGGTATCTGGAGACACAGTCAGGACTTCAAAATGCTGTAATGTTAAAGTAGCAGTAAGCGTGAAAGTTAAAGAAGAGGGCTGCAAATGATCATTGTGATTAATATTTGTTTCTCTTGTTTTCTTCTCTTCTACCAGCCCAGGACTCCTGTTCTCTCCCTCTCTCACACACATACACACTTTCGTGCTGCACCTAGGTGGAGTAAACCAGAAGTCGTGTCACATACCTGGCTCATGAACTTCAGGTGTGAAGTGTCATGGAACAAGTTGCGATGGAAAACAAGAGAATGAAAACAAGAAAGCTGTTATTTCACACACCACAAGAGCTCTTGAGCCAATGGGGAGGAGGGGCAGAGAGGAAGAGGAGAGCCAAGAATTAAGTTAAGAAGTAAACAGGTAAAATATTTGCATTTGAAATAACACATAAAGAGAAGTCACAGAGCAGGAAATGTAAAAGAGGCAGATTTATGATAGTAATGCAGTGCTTAAAAAACACTTCTAATCATCATATGACAAAGCACAACTTGACAGCACAGTGTACTGAGGTTTACCTTGATTGGAAATATGCACATGAACATAGCCAGCACTCTCAGAGCCCTAGTGGACCCATCCTTTACTACAGCAGTATTTCAGCCATTTGAAATAAACACAGTGTGCTTCAGAAACCTGCTGAAATACCTGCCACAACTCATCATCAACGTTCAGCTAACTTCCAAAGAAGCTCAGTTCCCTTCTGGATCTATGGCTCAGGCTGTTTTCTTCCTTGAAGACAACACTGATGTCTATATAAATGCACTGCTGCTCTTCAAATCCATTTGGAATGTAAAATTACAAACGGATTACTTCATAGGAAGAAAAGGTTCATTAGAAGTCTGTGCAGGTCTACATGTCATTCTTCTGGGTTTTGGCAAAGCAGGAATAGATCAGCAATGTGAATTTGCAGGGCAGATTTTGCTTTTCAGCCATACACACACCACCAAATATTTTGCAAAGCAGGCATAAAAAAAAATAAAACACAAACTCTCACAGTGTTTATATTCCCCGTGTACAGTCAATGGGTCAAATTCTGCCCTGAGATTTGAAAGAAATCCTTCTCTGTAGGAAGAAACATTCATTCTCATACCACAGGGCAGAATTTAACACATTCCACAAGGAGACTTTTTGCTGAGCTACCCTTTCACAACAGTTTATGTGTGTTCCCCCAGTTTCTAGTGAAATTTTCATGCAATGAGTGAGTTTCCTCCTCCTTACTGCTGATTACACTTCACAGAGAAAAATACTAAACTAAAACAGAACCCCCCCAAAGGCATGCAAGTTATAATCCATCGTTAACTGATAGGTTGTTATCCCCTGTCACCTTGTATTCACTTCTCACACACACCATCCCAGCAGACAGACACCAGGGAGTTTAGAAGTTAAATCACATACCTGGAGGGGGGGCTTCATTTAGTAGGATGTGTCAGGGGAAAAACACAGGAAAGGAAGATAAAAGAATTAGAAATAAGTTATTCAGGAAGGGATCACCTCAAACTTTGTAAGACTGGGTTGAAGAAGTATAATTTGCAGACCAAGTTATAGGGATAGACTGTTAATAAGAGTGGACAAGGAGTGTAATTACAGTGGGGCGTGAAGTAGATAGGAAGGAGATGCCATAGAAACAAAAGATAAAGGGAATTTGAATGTTGATGATTTGCAACAGTTTAAATCATGCAAATTTATAAACCATGGGCAACTGTAGTAACACTGGTGATCCTTAAATTTGAAAGAAAACATACCCAAGAAGAGAATTTTACAAGCGTTTAGTAGGATACAGCTTCCCTTTTAGCTATAGGAGCTGGCATGAGGATGTGAGAGTTACTGAAGGAGGTACTGCTTTGAATGTATCCCTACGCCTGCATCTGCAGCTCCACCATCTAAGAATCTCTGCTGGCGGATTCAGGCCTTAGCTCTGCAGAACTGGCAATATTTGTGTCTGCACAGAGCTTGTCTCTGCTGCAAACGACTGGAGAGTGCTTGAGTTTTTGTGCCAGAATCCTGCTGCAAACCACTCCCTGCAAGCATAAGCAGCTTGGGTTTCTGCAGCTCAGGTACCTGCTTTCTGTCCTGGCTGTGGTGTAGTCACAGCCCTAAAAGTTTTCAGGGACACTAAAAAAGTTTGTTCTAAGCTTCTTAGATGGTGATTCTTCAGCTACAAACAATATTTATACTTTCCTATAGGGAAAATAAATTTTAGGGAATTTCAAAAATGGATTGATTCTTCATGATTCTGGTATGCTTCAACATCTTCAAATTCCTATGTACAGGAATGCTTCAGATTAATACATAGGAATTTACATGTCACAGACACGAGCTTGGTTAGGTGGAAAGAGTCAAGGAGGAAAAATGAAATAATTAGAGCAAGAATTCCACAACAGCAACAACTGTGTACTTGTGCAGGCCAAAGCTATGACTTAGAAGATGTGGTAGGCAAAGACAGCATTAATAACAGAG
This sequence comes from Picathartes gymnocephalus, assembly GCA_013390045.1. NCBI lineage: Eukaryota > Metazoa > Chordata > Aves > Passeriformes > Picathartidae > Picathartes > Picathartes gymnocephalus. The sequence continues at coordinate 258,850 of WEKY01019604.1, read as the reverse complement.
AAACTAAATAATCATATGGTTACATGAAAAGCTGGGACAGTCTACTTCTGACATAAAAGCTTTTTGTTAAGCTTGTTATATTTAAATTGTCTTTTGGTTTTATTGCACTTTATGTTACACAGGGAAAAGGAAGCATGGGGAGGCTGTGGTTATGGCTTTATTGTTTATCATATTATGTTAATACCTTGTATTTTGCACAAATTTCAAGCTCATACATCTGTCAGTGCTAGAGAATCAGCTCTCAGGTAGTGAGCAGCACTTCAATAAATACCATGGGAAAGAGGTACAAAGGCAAGCAAAGCATCTGCAATAGAAGCAATGACCTTTAGCTTGTGCAAATCAAAGTCAGAAAAACCTTAGGTGCAGATTAAGAGAAAAAATGAATATGGTTAAAAAGAGAAGAGAAGGATGTGAAACAAGAAGCAAGGAGAACAGAAAAAATATGAGAAGCAGTGAAGAGATGAATGTTGAAGTATTAAGTCATGTAAAAATCAATCAGCTTTCACCTCACTCCAGCCTTGGCAAAAGCATCAATCTGCTCTGAACTAAGAGGCTGATCTCCCTCTGTGGACAGCAGAGGGAAATAGCTGGGGTGGGAGGCTGCTCAGATGTGACTACTTTAATAAAGCTACTCCAAATGGCACAGAATAATTTTCACAGACAGTTTAGAGGACACCGCAAGTTCAGTTTCTGTTTTTCCAGGTAACAAACATTGTAATATTCCCATACGCACTGTGAGGATGGCTCCAAGTCCAGTAAGCACCTGTTATTGCAGCTCATACACTGAGATGTTTGTCTACAAAAAATGTTACTACATTTTTCATGCAGCAGTTAGCTTTGTCCTCATTATTATGCATCACAGAGTGATGAGGAAATTATGACTGGTCAAAGGTGTGAGGAAGCTGCAAGTTACAGTTTATCGTTAATATTTGTTTTTTATGTTTACTTCCACCATCTTTGAATTCCTGAGTATAATACTAGAGTTACTGTTAAAATTTTCCAACATAAATCACGATTTCAATTAAATTTCAGTATTTCAGAACTCACATAGATTTAGTTGAGATTTTGGTTAAAAAAAATAGAAATGTTTCACAACCATTAAGGTTGCAGAGATATTAACATCTCTGGAACAAAATGTGTCCACTTTTTGCCTTGCGGCAACATCTCATTCCAAATTTGGTTTTGCATTACATTATATATACCCCACATTATCCATAAAGGCAATGCTTCAGAAGCATCTAAAATAGAATTTTCTTTTCAAAATTTGGAAATCTTCCATAGATGAAAGAAAAATTGGAATAAAATGTTTTAACTAAATAAAAACCATAATTTTCAATAGCTGTCAAACAATGTGTTCTTCCTTTTTTTACTTTTTTTGTTTGGTTGAAAGTTTCCGTTTTGTCCCAATTCAGCACATGACCCAATTGTGAAATTTTCAAGTGGAATTAGCATACAATAACCCTTTGGATTGAAGCAGAGGAATTCAGAAGTCACATACCTGGTTCATGGACTTCTTTAAAAGGGAAGTAGCAGGGAAGGAGATGCAAAGAAAGATAAGAGAATTAGAGCAAGAAAGAAAGGATAATTAAAAGCCCTTACACTTTCCTTAGCCAAGATGGTGGGGCAGGTTAAAGGGATAAAAACCATTAATAAGATTAAGTGGGAAATAGAGGGCACATATGAATGTCAATTAGAATTGTGGAGAGGAAGGGTTGTTTGGATATAAAAATGCAGATGACCAACATATATATTCATAATGTTACAAATCAAGTGCCACTGGTAGCATTAGGCCGACAAAAACATTACTTGTATTTAAAGCAAATCCATTACCCATAGGTTTAAATGTGCAAAAAGAGTCTAGACAACCTGCTCTTATTCATGTGCATAGAAATCCCAGCCACTGTGGAAATCAATGGGCTCTGAGGAGCCGGCATTGATTTCCTTGGCGCCCAGGATTTCGCCACTGGTGTGCAGGGCTGCACACCGATGTCGGAGGGTGAGCGTGAGCATGTTACTGCTCTTCAACCTGCAGGATAAAGCACCCCACGGAAGCCTGGGTGAGTGAGCAGAGAGGGGCAGGCAGAAGGGCAACTGAAAGGTAAATGGGTTTGGGCTGCCAGGCTGATGCTTTAATTAGCATGACCTTCTATTTTGCCAATCACACATTGTCTTACCAGATCTGGACCTTAATTCCAGTTATAAAATCAAGTAAAAATGCAACCCTGCCACCCCTGTTTTTGCATAATGCACATTAACCCAGAAACATCCCAACAGTTGTGGAAAAAACACATACTACGTCTGTTCTCAAATATGCTCCAACCAAAACGATGCCACTTGGTCCAATCCTTGCCCCAAGAATAAAAACTAGGTGTGACACCGTGTCACTTGTTGACACGCTCATGACTTCGGGTGCAAGTCTCCCCACATCTCCGTACACGGCTGCAAAAGGGAGTTCTGTCTCTGTGCAGTGGCAGGGGAATGGGGGAAGAGGTGCACCCAGCTGAGGGACACAGCACTGCCTCAGGACATGGCTGTCCCACCTCAACCTCGGGGGGTGTGGCACAGAGGAAATGGTTTGGGGAACACCATCCCTGTTCCAACTGGTGTCCACAGGAATAGCCCGGCTAGAGACATCAGGTGCTGGGGAATACATAAGCAGTGCCCAGCCCGTGCCTCAGGCATTGTTTTCAAACAGCAGTTAGTACTTATTACTCATCACGCTGCTTATCCTATGAGAGCAAAGCAACCGTGCAGAGGATATTTTTTGCATTGGCTCATCTTCAACCACCTCCAGAATTCCTGCACGAGTTACCACTCCAGACAGAAACAGAGGAATTCACAAGTCACGGCACATACCTTCCTCATGAGCTTTAGTGTGTGGGAAGAATCACAGAGCAAAATGCAAAGGGAGATGAGAGCATTAGAAACATCGGAACAACTTTTCACTTGGGCAAAACGGAGGGGGAGGGAAATACAGAATATGTTGCAAGGAAATAAAAGGAGTATGGATATGAAAAGCAGTACTGGAAGAGAGGGTGCAAACGGTCTGAGATATTAAAAACATAAAGCTGATTTAAGCGGCCATATCAGATGACATTTGTCTTATACAGCCGTTCCTGCAGTCCTGCTCAAAGCCAGGAGCAGCACTCTGTTTCATAACCCTGATGCTTGCCCAAGTGGATTTACAACCTGAGGCCAGCAGGTTTTGGGTGGCTGCAAGCACTGAAATGAAACAGCGGACTCCATTATATGAACAAGAAAACCATCTTTAATCACTTGCAAAGCTAAAGCATCAAATTTAGCACCATTTGCTCTATACCACAGGATTTAAGCTGAAAAAAGATGTGTGGAAAGGATATTGTAAGAATATCAGCCAATCATGAGCATTTCTGCATATAGTCTAGAGGCCAGATCCACTCCAAATGGTCCAAAATAAGCCTGCCAAGGAGACCCAACCAATCTCATAGTAAAGGCTTTTCAACATTCATCCCTTTAAGAGGTTTACATTTCCCAGCACTTTTCAAGCTTTCTTTTCGTGCAACAATTACCACATACATCGACAGCGCATTCAATGTCAAGACAGAACATGAAGGCAGAGAGTACAAAAAACAAAATGGTGACAAGTTTTAGTCTATATTAATATGCCTATTTGTAACTCCTGTTTCATTCTGCTATCTTATGGTTTACTGGCTAAGCCAGAGCTTACTCTGAAAGACAGGAATTCAGGAGTCATGACACATACCTTCCTCATGAGCTTCTTCAGGTGTGAAGAGCCACGGGACAGGATGCAAAGGAACATTAGGAGAAATACATTGTTACATGAGCTGAAATAGGCTGAAAACCTTTCATAGGCTGAAAATTCTGCTCAGAGGGAAGTTTTATCCCACTAAAGGACATGCTAATGGCCAGGAGGGGAAAGGAATTTGAGGCACTGTGTGGCTGGGGAACAACTTCACCATGTGAAGGGAAGAAGCAAAAATATATCAGAGAGGGAAAATCTCACAGTAAGCTCAAATATCATATGCTGAAATTTCTCTCTAGTTCCAATTTTAGCGGAACAACTCCTGCCCTTGCCCAGATGGGCTTTATGGTGAGCCCTGCACGGGGCAGGGGTGGCAGAGGGGCCAGGTTACCACTGAACCGACTCTGCCAGACCTTGCACTGAGATTATTCCTGTGTGTCAGCCAGCGGCAGAGCCTGTCACAGAGGGGAGGTGGAAAGCAAAGACAACAGAAGCAAAAAGGCAAACTGGTACTGCTCCTCTTGCACCACCCTTGAGTTCCCACCACCACCAAGGAGATAGCAGGGAGCAGTTGGGAAGGTGACAGCACATACCTGCCGGAGGAGCTTCGTCAGGTGGGACGTGGCAGGAAGCAAAAGCAATGAGATGGAAAATGAGAACAGTTAGACTAAAGAATGTGTGAATGCAACAGAGGGTTAAAAAAAAAAAAAAAAAAAGGCACAGGATGTATGAAATAAAGAAACAGAGGAGGAGATGAAATGGAGACAGGTGACAAGAGCACACACAGATACAAGAAATGTAAAACCATCTGGACCTGGATGCTGTAAAAACTCTGCAAACTGCTCAGAGTGGGTCTGCCGTGGCACTATAAACAGGTTTACCCCTGTTTAAAATATACCCATTGCACAAAGCTTTGCAAATATGGAACCAACACACCCTTTGGCTCCTTGCACCTGGAGCACAACATCCCAAACCTCCCGAGTACAAAGGGTGAGTTTCTGTTCCAGCCCCTCTTCCGCCCTGCCTGTCCCACCTTGCCAGTGCTGTGTACAATGTGGGAAGCCAGCTGGGGTTATGTGCCAGCATCTGCATGGTTATAATTCTGCAGTCTTATGTATATTATATATCATATGATATATTATAGATTATAACTCTATAATACATTATATATTTCATATATAATATGACATATTATATAGCATATGTACTATATAGCATAAGGCTAAGCACATATTGTATCACAGATGGATTTTGACTTCAAAATCCATCTGATCATGGTCTGCCAAGCTACAAAGGAGAAACCAGTTGACACCTGTTAGAAACCTTTCTAGCCAGACCCCAGTTATTCCATGGCACACAAATACTCAAGGCTAAAAATCAGCCTCAGAGCATGTTGTGTCTTGGAAGAAGGGATGATATCCACATTTTCTGTGCTGCTCCCTCCCTAAAACTGGAGCAGAGGTGTCTGCACAGATACTCGACGATATGGGGTACCCTCAGTGAAACTTGTCCACAGGACAAGAAAAGCCCTCTGCCTGCAGATAGTTCAGCCCAGCATCTTTCTCCTGTTTCTTGCTTTCTTCTACCACCTTGCAAAATCGAGGTGCACATCAGCACCAAGCCCTGCTGCAGGAACCAGCAGGGCTGAGATGCTGTTTCTTCACCTACCTTCTTCCTGAGCCTCTTCTGTGGGTGGGAAACATCAAATAGCAAAAGAAATGGGAGAAAATTAAAACAGGAAATATGTTATTGGAACATTCCTGAGGTTTGCCAAGCTCCCAGGCCATTATGGGTAAGAATACACAATGATGGAATTACAGGGTGAGAGAGAATTAAAAAAAACATTTTTATGGGCACATTATGGGGTTATAAATGTTACTGAAATATGGGAATATGACCACAAGTGAAAACCACATAAAAAAGCATCCAATATGTTATTCTTTATTAGAGCTGGCTAAAATACCCTAAACCCAACTTTTGGTGAATTTTTAACCAAAAATAAAACTGCTGCATTTCTTTTGCTTTACATTTTTTTCTCAAATGGTGAAAAGTATTCACCAACATTTATCGATTTTAGAGATTTCAAACAAATTCACTCCTGAATTTTACCAGATGATTATAAGTTTTGCAGGGTGTCCTCCTCCCTTTAAAATATTCATTTTGACACCATTGTGCCAAAAATAAGTCAAGCAGTTCAGTAAAAAAGGTAGAATAAAACAAATGTTTGTTTTCACATACATATATGCATACACACACACATATATATGTATACATTAAAAATTATGTATCTGTGTGTATTATATACTTTTTTAATATATATATATATATAGATGCATTCTATTTCTTTCACATATATAAATGTTTTGGTTTGGTTTTTTTAAACAAATGAAACAGGCCAAATTTCCTACCAGCTCAATAAACAGCATCAATGTCCACTATTGCATTGATGTCTGTGGCTCAAGACAGAGTCCTGGCCACTGGGTGTGAAAGATTTGCTCTGGATTTCTTCACACACATTCTCCCTCCACACTGAGAGAGAAAGAAAGCAGAAGCCATGTCACATACCTTCTTCCTGAGCTTCAGGTGGCAAGTGTCATGGAACAAGAAGCAACAGCAAGCAGGAAAATGAAAACAGAAAACTGTTAGAACAGTGGCGTTGTGGTGAGCTAAGGCCTGGAGAAAAAAGGTGGTTAGAAAGTGATGGAGAAAAGTTATATGGAAAAGAAATGGATGACTTCAGAAAGAAACACAAAGGTCAAGCAAAAGTATGGAGCAAGGAGAAGATACACCTCAGAGGAGTCAGTCATGCAGATTAAAAAGAAATTGAAAGTCACCTGCCTATTAATTTCATATCAGTCATTAAATACTTGAAAACAAAAAGTAGACAGTTAGGGAAGAAAGGAGAAAGGCAAGAAATGCTTCTCCTTTAAGGAAGACTTGTCTGTAGGAGCAACACCCTTCACTTGCTCTTTTGACATTTGACAAGATGTGAAGGATGGAGCATGAAGAACGCTTTCCCCCTCCTGGTTCTGCCACTCCATGCAGGACCAGAGAGACAGATGATGACTGAAGGCAGCTCTACAAACTACTGGGCGTCTCTATTTTCTTTTTCTTTTTTTCAGCCCTTGGTCCCTTCAGAAGCAATGCCAGGGGGAATAGTGACTTAAGGATAAAGTACCTTATAGCAGAAACTACTCTCAACATAGTCACGGTTGCACTTCTGTTCCCACCACCACTGATGGGAATTTGCCTGCTGCAGCAACCTGGGGGAATCCATGACAGAAAAAAAAAAAGAAAAGCTGCTGCGTATAAATCCCCAAAATGGACATTTCTACACAGGCACAACTCTCTGTCTCTGAGCTGGTCTCATACCCTCCATGTGCCAATACTCCACCTCCAGTACAGGGTTTTCCTTTCAACCCCTTAGAAGATGCCTTAGACACTAAGGGCCAATCCTGGGAGAAATTCCAAGAGTTTTGCCCTTAGCTCTGTTCCAGACACCTTGGGAAAATGAAGGATGACAACTGGCAGCTACGCTTGCCTGAACTAAAGCCAGTATGTCAGAAGTGCCCAGCAAAGACAGTGATACATCTCCAAAATCATCTTCTCCCTGCTGCCTACAAAAGGTGAAACTACTTGGGTGAGAAGGGTTTTTCATGCTCCATCTTTCCAGATCAGCACTCTGTCTCTCACAGCTTGTCAAATCGCATTTTGCCAGCTAAAGGCATGGTAAGAAACTTCATCTTTGCCAGTTGGTTCTCTCCCTTGCCTTTTCTATCCTCAGCAGTGCCCTGTCAGCTGTTCCTCAGGAGCTGGACAACCTACTCTTCTTTTCAATTTCAAAATTTAAACTCAATCTGTGGACGCTGCCAAAATGAGAATGGCAGCATTTCACCAATGATATATTATGTGGGCTCTGCATCAGTCCCTGCTCTAAAAAGTTCCAAGTTTACGACAGGTTAGCCCCCAGCTTTTTCACCATCCCCTCATACAAATACTTCATTTCACTGTAACATGTAGGCTCTGCACATCACAACCCCAAAAAACTTGACTGTTTTTTTGTTTTCCAACTGGTTTACTGATCAAGTGTTTCAGACCACCTTTAGGAGCAAGCACCAGAGAGAAGGGTGAAGTGTAGACAAGGGAAAAGCAAAACCAAGAATCAAAGAAAGATAAATTACACTCCGCATTTTTCGTTACCTTCTTCTTCGTACTCCTCTGCATTGAAATGGGAGAGGGGGGAAATAAGCAGACAAATCAACCATCAGCCTTGACACATCAGTAGGACATTACCCATGGCAGAGCCCTTTGTGCTCACAGTGATGCCGGGCAAAATGGTTTCTGAGAGGCCATTTGCAAACCAGCAAGTCAAATAACAGATTAAATTACTTTGAAAATAAAAAAGAGGAGTCATAAAAAGGGGAAGATGACAATAAAGTACTGGATTTTGCCTTGGGCAGTGGAAACTCAAGGTTACATGTGCATTAGAAGGGAAAAGGTAGCAGAGAGGGCCTCTGAATACAAGAAAAGTGTCTATGCGTATTGCTTATAAACATTATGAGGATTTATGTTCTAAAACCAGACTATATTACACATACATAAGCTTCAAAATAAATTGCCAGCAGATGGCAGTGCCCCTACAAAAACTAGCAGCGTCTCCTCCCACCTGGGCTGAAATTTGGGGCTGAAACCCCCCCAGGCTGCCTGCAGCACGAACACGATCAGGGTGCTACAGGTAGTGTAAAAACACCAGAAGCTGGTGACAGTCAGGCAGACAGAAGCATAAAAAAGAAACTTCAGATTTGTCTAACCATACCAGCTGACACAGCCAGCGAATGTTGCAGGCTTGCACAGAAGCAATTACAGACAGATTTAAGACTTACCCTCTCCTTGTTCCCTGTGAGAGAGGAAAAAAGGATATTGAAAGTAGGTAAGTATTTCTCCTGCTCTGTACTGATCCCAAGCTTTAAACCATACACTGAAGCAATCCAATGCAATGCTGCTTAAAGTCTCCAGGTCTGCCCACGATTCCTCTGATCCCATGACTGCCCTAAATCTCCCCTCTGTAATACTGATGCAACAATGTCAAATGATCCCATTGGGTTTGCTCATATTACTCTAGATTTGCTAAACCAGGGCAGTGGATTTTATTCCCCCTCCTCCAGGTGCAGTGCCCCAACCATGGAGGGCAGGCTGAGCTGGGTGGAGGTGTTTGGGGGATGTCCTGTGTTGGACAGGGAGGGGTCTTTGACACTCTAAGTCAAGATGCCCCTTGCACACTGCCTCAGGGGGCTTCAGGCTGAACACAAAGCAGCACCCTGTGGGGATGCCCTCATTCTGCTGTGTGGAGCCAAACTGAGCAGATAAACACACAGACAACTTTCTCTCTACTTACACTTCCTCGGTATCAGACATGTTGGCAATTAGTTTCTAGACAACAGAGAAAGAGAAGAAAAGGAAAACAAACAAAGGAAAGAAGAAAAAAAAAAAAAAAAAGGTGTTATGAGCGAGTGCACCTCATAAAAAATACCAAGGCAGAAGCAGACGGATTGACATTTGAGGACAAAAAAAGCCAAGCACCTGCTTTCCCACACAGCAACCAGTTCCCCACCAACACTGACATTTTGGGAGAAGCACAAACCTTTGCCAGCCATGTCAGAGGACAAGGGGAGGGGAGGAGAAAAAGATCATCTGGAAAGACATATCCCATCAACTCAGCTGCTTCCCACAGGCACACCCAGGGGCTGCCTAGTCCCAGCTTTAAATTACAAAATCCCCAGAGCTCAGCGAGACAGGCAAGGCCAGGGTGCCCTCCCGCACCCATCTGACATTTCCATTGCTCCAGCAAGGTGCCAGCTCCAAAGCCTCAGTCAGAATTACAAAAATAACTGAAACTACCAATACTCCTAGAGATGAGTACTTATTTGTCAGCATCCAAAAGTATGTCTGATTTATACAAGTGATGAGTGAGTGAACAATAATTTTTTATTAGTTTAAGATGAAAACCAGCCACATGCCTAGTTAGGCAGTTCACATTGATATAACCATTTCTATGTAATGCAACACTCTGGCTTTCCTAAAAGCATAAGCTGCTCTGAGGCCAGGGGAGAAGATGAGGAAAGGCCCTTGAAACTTTCTCCAAATCCGCAGCAGATCTTAAATTAGAAAGCCAGACTTCTCCTTGCTGGCCTGACTTTCATGTCTTCGTTATTCAGCTGATATATGAGAGATGTCTTGAAGGAGCAGGTGGGCTGACTTAGGTTCAAAAGGAACAACTGCAGCTCAGCAGCTTTCTATTTCAGAGGAAGGCAGTAATCCCACAGGCTCCAACCCTGCCCTATAAGGGATTCTCTCCATTCCCCAGCAACGACCTTGGGCACCATACGTTAACATCAACAGCATTTAAAACCCCCATGTTGCAAGGAGAGATAAACAGCCAGTATCTTTTCCTCCAGTTCGCCATTTATTCTCTTTCTGAAATTCAGCACTGCCCTGGAAGTAGTGCTAGCAGTGGCTGTGTTATGACCTGACCTGAGGTGCTGGATGGGAGGGGTAATCTACTGGCAGGACACATGAGATTTGAGTTCAGTTGTCTCTTGGTCCCAAGGCTGCTTTTAACTTTGTGACTGTGATTGCCCACTCCTTGATTGCAATAGCCATCTCAAGGAGTATTTAGAGGACTCTAGTCCTCTAGTCCTACCAGGCAGAGAGAGGAGGGAGAATTTTGTGTTTGGGAGGAATTTCAGCTTTCAAAAGGCTTTTCTGCTCACCAATTCACAGTGCTTCTTCTGATAATTACTTGAACACTACAACACTGCTGGTCTCTCTCCCCTTTTCAGTCTAGATTTAATGAACCATCAGGATGAAGACTTGCACTTGCTATCTCCTCAGTGGCTAGCATGTTAGCAGTCTCATTTCAGCCTTCAAAAATTATTCCAGCTATTAGTAATAATGCTTGACAGCATGTTGGTTTATGCAGCAGGACAGCAGAGTTTCTACAGGTAAAAGCCTGCAGAGAGAACCTGCCTAACGCCCAGCTGTTGACTTCTTACAAAATACATGTTCTGTAAGGACTCAGGGCAATGGCCAATCCTCCCATGGATTAAGCCTTTATAAATGCAGCTTTCCTTCTTCCCAAGGTGGAGAATTAAAAAAAAAATAAGAGGACTTCTAAAAGGCTGTGGACTAAACTCCTCTCTCATTCCAGTAAGAAGAGTAATACCACTAAATGATGAAGAAATCAGCTCGAGAACCCTCTGTGTGCAGACAGAGTGAGCGTCTGTTCCGTGCAGGGCAGGCACATAGCACAGTGCACGCTGTTCTTTCCAAGGCAATTGAAGTCAACAGGAGCCTTTGCAATCAGGCTTTCCATTAGCAGTTATTGGAATGAGCTCATCTAGTCTCCAATTTAGCTCTAAGGACATCTTGCTGAGGGTTGTCACATTGGCTGTTCCACTACCCCCTTCCATATTTGTTAATCCAAGCGCTGCAAATGCGAATGGGATTTTGCATGGCATCTGTCCGTGTGCTATAAAAGCGGAGCGAGAATGCCAGCATCCCTGACACCATAAGACCCCAACCCTGAAGGGATTTCTTGGCCCCAGATAAAATGAATTAATAACAAGTGCACTGGCAGACTCTGTAGAAAGATGAGCCAAATGCAGAAATCCCACAGGCGAGAGCAGGGAGGACAAAAAAATCTGGGGAAAGATTACAGATTTCAGCCTTGCAAGGCCAAACATTCAACCAGGTTTGGTCCCTCTTGTCAGGAGAAGCTGGTATTTAAGGCAGTAGCTGACTGCCACTGCCCTGGCTGGAAAGGTAAAAAGGTTTAGCTTCAAGAACAACAAGGTGTCTGTCCACTTTATGGCATTCAAAAGCCATCTGGTCCCTTAAAGCCAGGGGCAAAATGCAGACTGTCACAGCTACAGCCACCCAAGAGAAGGAAGGCTCTTTGATGCCCAGCACTACCCACATAGCTAACTCTGTCATCAAAGCAGCCAGCAAAATTGGACTATATTTACATCCAAAAAGGCAATAAAGAAAGCAATCTGTTAAGAGCGGCAGTTTTTGCAGTTAGGATTAAGTTTGCCCGAAGGCAATGGAAAATCTCCAGCTGGCTCGGGATTACCCTTTGGTGGAAATTACTTTACACACAGCAAATGCAGCCCAGGATTAAGGCTGTTAGCACCTTCAGGCAATAATTGGGCTTTGTTTGTATAGTGGCAGAAAAATGGATTCTGGTCTTGACTGAGGTTTAGGGATGTAATAAAATCAATTAGTTAATACTGCCCACCCTTTGGAAGGAAATCAAAACACATGGGAAAGTTTCACCAGACAGAAAACTTCCTGCCTGTTCCCACCCCTTAAGAGGTGAAAGCAAAGGTTATTTTCTGCATTTTGTTCAAGCCAAGCAGGTCACTGGAAGGACAAATACACCGATCCTTAGCCCCAGGTGGGCAGGAATACCATGTCCCTTTTGGCCCCAAATGCTCCTGGCCTCAGCTGAAAGAGCAGAGCCAGCACATCCCAAGAAACCTCTTAGCAGCTGAGAATGCACCCGGGAGGGGGAATGGGCTGCCTTGCACCTCCAGGCCATCCCTGGAAATAACCCACCCATCAATCATCCCCTCCCAAGCCAGGCCATACAAGGGAGGCAAGGTAGCAAGAGCCCCATGGAAAGGGGGCAGGACAAAAGCAGCCATGCAATGGGACCTGGCAGGGACAGCTCTCGGGCAAGGCCTGATCCACGAAGCACCACACGGCCACTCTTTCCCAGCAGGAGCCACTACAAACCCACTGCATGGATTTTTTTTTTAATATACATACATATTATATTAAACTACATGGGTTTTTTATATATATATATAGTAAATATATAAACATATGCATATACTTCTCTCTAGTGCTAAAACAGAGTAGCAGGACTCAAGCACTGCTGCAGGGTCTACTAACACATAGCAAAATCCCAACTCCCTGTCCCTTCATCCTTGTCTTCAGGGTGGTATGAGCTGTCTGATCCCTGCAAGGGGTTTTCTAGGGATATCAAGGCTGAGACAGAGGACAAAAAGCCAATGACTGTGCTTAGATAACATCACCTGCCTTTCCCTGGCCTTAGAATTATCAAGGCAGGAACAGACCAACAAGATCGACCAGTCCCCCCAGCACTACCACTGTAACAACCTAAACCACTCAAAACACATCATCCAGGTGCCTCTTGAATGTCTCCTGGGGACTCCACCACCTCCCTGGGTCTTGCCCCAGCAATCGCCTACAGCCTCCCTGCAGCTCCCGCGCATCAGTGGCACAGCTCCCACCCAAATTGCTGGCACCAGAGTCACCTGCGCTGGTGTCCCTCCTGCCTTTGTAGGATACCCACCACCCAACAGCAAGAAGCTGATCCAAGAAACATAAATATGGTTGGGGAAAACTTCCCACTCCCACAGAAAGTGAGAAAATTTTGAGAGAAATTCCCTGTGTGTGTGGAGGGGCAGGAAGAGGGGGTTAAATTCAGAGTGGGTGACAGGGGAGGGAAGATCAGCACTTCCCTCCTGCTGCTGGAGGGAGCTTTCCCTGAGTATCCCAAGAGATCATGCTTAATTTCCAGCCCCAAATCTTGGTTTGGAAGGATCTATTCTGCCACTACTAATCCTTGAGAGTTCCCAGCACCCAAACCTCTGTGGGTGACATGAGACTTGTGAGATGCCCAACTAAAGCTAGGAAGAAGTGCCTTTTCCTTAGGATCCTGTGACACATCCCAGACCCTGTGGATCCCAACCCTCCCCTGGTACTTCCCCATTCAAGCCAAGGCTCATCCCTTCTGCAGTGCTGCCCTCCCCAGCAGCATCCCTTGCTAGGGATCCCACTTACCTGGGAGGAGTAGAGAGAAGCACCAAGCTCCCTGTCAGAAGGGAGGCAGGCTGAGATCTGCGAGCGTCCCAAGGTGAAGGAACTCTCAACTTATAGTGACATTTGATCGTCTGGAAGAGCTGATTGGCCCCAGACTCCCTGTGCTGGGCAGGGAAGGGAAGGGAGCAGGGATGGGCGGGGAGGGATTGAGATGCAGGGGGAAGCAAGGGAAGGGGGGAAAAAAAGGTCATACCATGTATAGGAGCAGCTGGAGGAATTGCACAGATGATGGTAAGATGGGAGGGACATGTTTGGAGAAAAAACCTCCAGAGCTTATCTTTCTATATTTACAACCAGACAGGAAGGCAGGGCTCAAAGAGGGGTATCTGAGGCAAAGGCACCCCAGAAACAGATTGGGGGGGGCCCGTTGCTCTGTGGTGCATGATCACCTCTCAAAACGTGGCTGTGGCACCCTGGATCTCACAGTCTCAACACACAGCAGCAACTCCATTCTCCCCTCTGGGCAGGGGCTCCTCCCAGCTGCCCCTCCACATGTGAAGGGTTTTGGCAGTGCTGCAGGGCCAGAGCTGTGGGAAGGCCTGCGGATCTTCCACGTCCAAAGCTCTTGGAAACCAGCAGTGACAGGCACGAGAGAAGGCAGAGGCACTTGGCACAGGCGCTGCCTCAAGTGTGTCTGTGTGTGAGAGCTGTGTGGCACACACCCACCTCTCACTGAGACTGCCGGGGCTCTGCCACGCACCAGGGCCCGAGGGGACCTGCAACAAAAGGCAAGAGAGCAGGAACACAGCAAAAGAGCTTGCAAGCCTTTCTTAGCATGCTATGAAAGCATTATTTAAATAAGGACTTCTTCAGGAGGGCAACCCCAGGGTGGCTGGAGCCTGGGTGCCTGGAGTGGTTTTGCTGCCAGAGCGCTCTCCACAGTTGTATGACTGTTCTGGCAGGGGATTGCAGTGCCTCACACAACCCTCTGGTTCACGGTTTCCATTTCATGAAATATCCCAGGCTTCAGCTTCCCGTCCCCTCCCTTGGCAGGGCTCCCCAGCAACACAGCCTGTGCCCTCCTGTGTGCCTGGCAGCTCCAGCACCCCCTTCCTCCCGCCTGCAGGAGCAGAGAGGCACTTCAGGAGCTGTGGGGCAGCCGATATTTTTGGCTCAGGTCACAGATTGATTCCTGCCCACTCTTTCCCTGCTGCTTGCAAGAAAGGGTCTCCATCTGAGCATGTAGAGACAAGCTTTTAAAGCCGTGGAGTGGGAGCACAGTGCTGCAACCTCCCAGTCACCAGGTAACATGCACGAGCTAAAATCTCCTGTCCAGCTTGCCTTTTCCAGCTGTCCGGCAGCTTCTCCCCTCACTGCCCTCCTGCAATCCCCCTCCAGCCAATGCTTTTGTTACTTGTGGGGGGGAAAAGGGGACAGTGTGTCCATCCTCAGCACCCTGGCTCCACGTGGGAGTGTGCTGTGTGTGCTGGGGAGATGGGTGGGCACCCCGAGCTGCTGAGGAGAGCAGCAGCTGCAGGGGAACACATGGCCAGACCCGGTATCACCCCCTCCACTCCCGGCTCCAGCCCTGCCCAAAGCACTAACCCAGCAAACCCGCTTTCACGCTGTGCTTTCGGAACCACCAAGCACTTCTGCTGTCTTCCACTGGCTCATTTCCCTCAAGCCTCTCCACCAGCTGGGCATGCCTCCAAGAAATACCATATTTGCCCAACCTAGCAGCAGGGTGGGGATGCATGGGAGAAGAGGCTCCCAGCTGTTTCTCCTTTCATGCCTGTGGTGGGCCCAGCTTGGCAGTGGCACTCACCAGCCCCCCAAGCCCTCCTGCTGTCACTATAGTCTGTCCCTGCTGCTGATGGGGCACCACCACTGGGGCCTGTCACACCAAGGACCGGATCAATCAGCTCAAAAGAAAGCCATGTGTGTGTGCAAGTGCATGTGAAGCCTGGGCTTGCAGCAGGGTGCTTCCCAGCAGATGTGGGCCTGGATGCTCCCGTGGGCCCATCTGCTGCCAGCCATTTGGCAGGAGCAGCGTGAGCATCTTGCAGGGTTGCACAGCCTGCACCAGTGTGGTGCTGCTGGTGCACACTGGCAGGGGAGTGCTCACATCACTCAGAGCATCTTGACAAACGTGAGGTTGGTACAAGTGATGGGAGGGACAGGTAATCAGACCTCTCTGCTGCAGCTGCATTTTCAAATAGGTGAGAAACAAGCATTGCTGCCTGCAGTATCCTCTCAGTTCCTGGACATGCCAGGCAACTGCTCCAGACAACATGCATCTTTAGATCACGTGTCAGGTCCATGCTCTGTCTCCCCCATCACCACACCCTGGGAGCATGGCCTTTCTGCTTAGTACTGTCCCAAAGGACATCTGTGCATCCTATGGGCTGCCTCTGTCAGAACACTCATGTCCACATCATGCATCTTATTTACAGTTCCAGCATGATCTGGATCCCTCTTCCCATGGGACTGAGGGTACCTTCTCCAGCCCTCGGTAAAGAGGGATTGTCTGATGCACAGATCTTACATTTGCTCCGTTGTCACCTGGTTCACAACCCCAAGGCTCATTATTCCCCACGGCCCAATTTATGTTTGTCCTTTCTTCTTCCCTTTGTGGGTCTCTCTGTCCAGTTTAGCACATAACTATAGGCCTCCCCAACATTTCTTTCATTCCTTAGCCACATCCCCTGTGCTTCTCACACATTCTCTCTCAAGTCCTTATTTCATCTCTTGATTCCATCACGCAGCAGTTTCATTCACAACCTGCCACATTTTCCTCATCAGCTTTCTCTCTTGTTACCTTAGATAGTCCTGCTCTAGGATATATAATTTTTGCTGTCTTGACATCATCTGTTCTCCCTACACCAGCAGCAAAGGGCTCTCCTTTGAGCTGCCACAACACAGCCATGCCAGCCTAGAGAGGAAGCAAACACCAATAAGTACCTCATGCTCCCTCCTGATCACAGATGAGGGAGAGATAATGCCAGCTGTGCATGCACAGCTGCCAAAAGCTACCCAATCTCATTAGGTGAGGGTGCAGCAAGCACCCATCATGGGAGAAGGCCCTCTCTCTCCCACCAGCTGCCAGGTTAGGAGACAGCACCAAGGCCAAAGAGCACATGTGCAGGTCACAGACATGAACCAGGGGCTCAAACCACACGAAGTCCCTCTGCCAGCCAACCTCAAGCCAGAGCCTGGCATGCTTTTACTGTGACAGCATCTCCACCTGGGAGAGGGTACAGCAAACCAGTGTCCCTCCTTGAACAGGAACTAGAGGCTGGGGCAGAGATCTAGACAAGGTTCCATAGGTAGCCTTGGCCCAATGTCATTTCTTCTGGGTAGGTAGGAAGACCCAGACTGGCTATTTGAGATGGGCCACAGGAATTTATTGTGTTGCCAGGCCACTTGCAGGGATGGTTTAATTGGCTCTTCTCATCTTTTCCGGCTTTTGGTTGACCTATTGCAGAAGCCAGTGCACTCAGGGGAGATGCTTTTACACACAGCACACACACATTAGCCCTGATAATTTTACAAACTGCATAAAGATTGGTACGTTGATCAAAGGCTTGTCTGTGTTTTGTTTGGGGTTTTTTTTCTAAATATCCTTTCCCTGTACTTACTACAACACCAGTTAGCAGGCGGCATTTTCATGGATCATTGCCTCCACGGCTGGTTAATAATACTCAGCCAGTGAGCTGAGAAAGCCCTGGAAAAGTTCATCTGAAAACCTCTACAGCCCTGGAAGTCTGAAATCCTATACATTTATTAAAGACTAGAGAGTTTGTAAATAAAATCAGCTACATCCTTCCCATAAAACTGGTACTCTTTCACAGCCCAGGAGAGATCCAATTTCTGAGATAAAGCAATACCTATCCCTATCTACCTATTACTCTCCACCACTGAAAAAAGAGATCTACTTCCAAAGCAGACTTTGCTCTGGCCCTCGAGTTGGACAGGAGGAGCTCCTGAGGTCCTTCCTCACCCAGACTTGCCCATGACTCTGCACTTACACCTTCACAGTAGAGCTTCAGTGGAACTTTCACTGACACCTTCTGTCATTCAAAAATGGTTAAGTTATCCAAAGTGAATTTAGCTATAAGGAAAATGTGTTTTACTTGAGTTCACAGTCTGAATGATTATTTAATTTATACCCCCTCCTCTCCAAAGTCATGTTTGAATGCTTTCAAAACAACATTTTTTACTCTTCTGCATGATATGATATTTTGGGTTTGGCATGCTTGTCTGCTTCTACAGATATCAGCCTTGAAATAATTGAAGGTATCCAGAAAAATGTATTAAGCTGATGGGGAAAGTGTGGGAATGGGTTCTTCTGTTCTGTGACATTCAGTTATAAACCTTTTACCACAATTCAGGGCAGAGGGGAAATGGGAATCACAAAAGCCATTCAAGAAGGCAAAGTAAATTTTTATACAGCTCCCCTACGCCCTTTCTTCTCTTTATCCCATCCCAGAGAAAGGGATTCTTCAGAGGGGTTTATTCAGCAGTTCAAGGTTAGAATAGATGCCCTGTGTTCATTGAACACTCTCCAAGTTAATTGAAGTAGCTGTCAATAAAAAGGCAGATCTGATAGTGGCTAAGTAAGTGCATTCAGAGAAAGGACAGGATATATATATATATAAAAAATTATTTTCTGTTCTTGGGCAAAGTCCAATTACCTGTTTTATGCAGCCAGTCAAGAAGAGATCAGAACAGCCTTAAACTTTATAACCAGCTCCTCTAAGTATCAGCAGATCACTGTCATTTTACTGGTGATAATGGGATCCTGGGGAATCTGAAACAGCCCAAAGAGGCTGAGCAAAGACCATCTTTCCTCCCTGGCTCCTCTAATAGCATCACTTGCGCTCAGGATCTCTGTCCTTGGTTGCCTCTCCTTCCCCCAGAAGTGACCTGGTGCACTGTTTGCCATGCAGTGATGCACCTCTTGCAGCAGTCACTCAGATAACAAGGAGAGCAAACAGCTGCCAAGCTGTGGGTTCACCTACCTGAATCTTGGAAGGTGGCTGGGGAACCTCAAGGTGCCAACACTTGGAAATCACAAAGGTCCAGAGGCACAAAAAGGAGAATAAAAGGCAACAAACAAGCATTCTCTTATTAATGACCACATTACCTACATACACCTCCATTTACCTTCCTGGTACTGCTGTTCTCCTTTCTCCTCCTTGTTTCTGGTGGGAGGTAGTCAACCAGCACTTCCATGGAGGTCTCTAGTGTGTCATCCCTTTTGTGAAACTTGGTGGGTAGAAATATCTGCCTGTCTTACCCCCCTCTTAGCCTGTAGGAACAGAAACTCTACATCTTTGGTAAGAAATAGGACAGGATCTGAGCACTCCCCACTTCAGCGGTGCAAACACAAGCCAGCCCTCTGCATCGTTCACACAGTGCATGCTGCAAACACATGCATCGGGCTGCTGTGGTTTTGGTGGTGACAGTGGCAGAGCAGGGTACAATGTGCCCTGGGCATTTCTAAAATTGGTTGAAATATTCTTATTCATAATACGGGGTTTCTTAAGTTTCCAGTTGCATTGTTATTGCCTGGTTTGGTTTTTTTACAGCAATATCTTCAGTGTTGGAGACACACAAAGTCACTAGCACTCCCTAAAAGACAAGGGCAGTTTTGAGACATTGCAGTTGTCAGTCAAAGAGGAATTAATTGCATTAGGGCATCTGTATGAAGGATCAAGCACCTACCTCAAATTCTTCTAAAGGTCTGCACTGCAGTAAGGAGCAAAGTGTCCTGCAGAGCCAGGCAGGATCTCACCAGTCATCAGGCAGGCAGAGGAGGACAAAGCAAGTGGAAAGCTTGCCTCTGACACCTGCCCCAAAACACCAGCACATACCTCCCTTCCCAAAAGAGCCAGCCTCATCAGATGGGCCAGACCCCTGATGGATGCAGGAAGAGCTTTGCTACCTTGATCCATGACAGAGTAACTCAGATTAGACAGGAGACAATGAACAACATGGCTTAGCAGGGAGAAGCAGCAAGAATTTGCCTTCAGAGCTGGCTTTGTGCCACAGCTCACCAGCATCTCAAAAGCCATATGAAACAGGCCAAGATTAACCTGGGCATAAAGCTGCTTTGTAGACCTCCAGGAAACTCCTCTCACATGCCCCCATCTTCCTGGGAGCTTGTTTAACCCCCCAGCTGCCATGGCATTCACACTTAAAGGCTCCTGAAAGGCTGTGAACAAGCAGAACCTGCGAAGTCAGGTGGGAAAGGGGACGAAATGCCAAGAGGCAGTAAGTACCTGCACAGTGTCTGGGCAGCTCACAGGTTGCCTGGGACAAGGACAGGCATTGGTGCCATCCTTACCAGCTCACTTGAACAGTCTTAGCTGAGATCCTTGAGTCAAACTGCACATAAACGCCTCAGCCAAAATTCACCAAATTAACCAACTCCAAACCTTCTCTGCTCCCAGTGCAGCATCTTCACTTCCATCCCCTGTCCATAGCATGTCCCTCACCAGGAACAAGTAAAGACAGAGCCAGAGTTTGGTCTCTTCCTGTCTTGGGAAGGTACAGCTCCAAATTTGCATTTTGCAACCCTGACTTTTGCAAAACAGTAAATCTTAGCAGCCAACTTGAAAAGCCTCCAACTGGTTTCATTGCCTGGAGCTACTGTGCTAGAATAGCTGTCCTGGCAACTTCACCATCCTCTGCCCTTCACCTCTCCAGTACTTGAGATGCCCAACTTTGCAGAGCCAAAGTTGGGAGCACGCAAGGATGTTACTTGATAGCTCCTCTTCACGCTAATTTTAGGTGGTGGAACTTTTCACGCTTTCAAAAAGTCCCTTTATTTATTTTTGAGAAACCTTTTGTAGTTAGTGGCTACCATAAACACTCTTTTCTGATGTTTTGAACTTACCTGCAGGGCTCCAGAAGTCACACACAACCAGCACATGACATGATCTCAAAGGAATAATCACCTGTTAGTTTTGTAAACCAGACTGAGTAACATGATGGACCCAACATGCAAATGATTTCAGATGGAAACAAATCACACATCAGTAAGTACTGCATTTCTTTTTGTTTTTTTCAGTTAATACTGATTTCTGATTTTTGCGGTAGACTGTTCCTCCATCACTTTTTTGTTTGCTTTGGGACATGTCCTTGCTGCATCTGCTTTAGACAACTAAAGGCACAATCCCTGTGGGATTCAGGACATCCTGCTTGGACACCCTAGATCTAGGCTAGGTATCTCTCCAAAGATAATGGATCAGGTTTGGCCATTCAAGATATGGGCTGGATCTCATTCTCACACCATCTACACCTAAATGGATGAGACAGATTGACAGTGAGGATGACGACTGAGGAACAGGATGGGAGTCAGGACCAATGCCTGGAGCTGCTATTTTGTGTCCCCAGAGGAGGTGAGCAAGGCAGGAGACCAGTCAAGGTGTCCACAGCAACCACTCACAGTCACTCCACAACCTTGGGGAAGACCCACCTACCCAACCAAACACCTCTGAAAAATTACACTTGCAATCTGCTGCTTTCATGGCTTAAAGTGCTCACTTGTATAAATCCCAATGGTATCTCCCCCTTACTTTTCCTCAACCTTTCCCTATTCTTCCCATCATTCTCACAAGCCCCAAGTCATGACACTTGACTATTTATTTCATGCCTCTCTTTAGCATTACTAAGCCACTGTTTCTGAGAGTTATCAGGAAGAGATGAAGTACCTTTCTGAAAACTTGTGATCTAAATCCAGTCATTCCACTGCAAACCAAAACCCTCAGGGGAGGTGCAATGCAAAATCCCAAAGAAATAACCTGTGGTCTCTCATCATCTAGATCCTTGCAGTGGCTCCATTTCTGAAGTAAATCCTAGCTCCAGCTGCATTTTTGTCCATGTGAAATACATTTTTCCTCTTAACCTGCTTATACACAGCTATACATGTGTGTCTACATATATATA